>SKCR01034800.1:0-132985 GCA_019454045.1 Zanthoxylum bungeanum | reverse complement strand
GTATAGAATGCATCTTATGTTTTTGAGTTGGGCAATGGCCCTTGTGTATGGGTTTGAATTTGAGAATGGATTAGTAGTTACGATTACATTCAGAAAGTCAGAGGCTCAGGTGGATAGGTCAGCCTATTCCCTATTGGTAGCATCTCCAAGAGGGGGATGTTACAAAGTTGCTATTAGAACATGGTCTAGGGAGTCAGTGACTGCAGTGGTTAAAGTGCAGAGGTCTTGTATACATAGTATGCCCGAGATGCCCATATGCGAGGCACTACCTTTCCAGTATTCGATCCTCAAGTATGTCCCCAAGTCCTATAGAAGGTGTTGGGGTTGGTGCTCAGAGCGCCAGTTTTATTATATATTTCCTTGTAAATACTAATGTAACATTTTATTATGAATAAAATAAACAGTTTCTTTTATATAACTTCTTCTTTAAAATGTGTAACCGACCTTAGAATGATTAGTTATGATACTGTTGCAAAAGCGTCGCAACTAACATTGAGTTGTATCATGACGTTGTCATTCTTAGACAGTTCCTGGTCAAGGTTTACAATACTTGGTCAGTAAAGTAAACCCATTGAGACTGGTACATGTCGTATATTGGAATCTTGGATTTCGATGGTTTCTCAATGAATCATTAGTCTTGGAGACTCGTATAGACGTGTAGGTGTTTATAGCGGATAAACACTGAATGAATCACTGAAGATTCTTAATGGATGGTACACCAACATCAATAAGAATCTTCTCAGGTTGAGTGAGCGTAGTAGTGATTCTTTGACTTGAGATACCACTATGGATATAAGAGTTATCCTCTACACTTAGATGACAGTCACGTCACCGATCTATTTAGATCAGAACTTCGCCTGCTCGTTGGGTGTTGACTGATGCTCGGGATATCCTGTGTGTATCAAGAAAGGATCTGTCAATTATGTGTACATAGTATAGGTATTCAATATGGAATTAGCAATTTGTTAAATCTATGGGCCCATGGTACACTGTAGAAATAAGTTCTAAGTGTTATTAAGGGATTGCTAATAGAAACGTCGACGTGATTATATCTATAGAGATTTGACGTTTGTATCTATATCTCTGGAATAATCCGGGTACTTGTGATGGATGGATTATACATATGCTATGACCTCGACCCGTATGGTTCATAGAGTTTATCCGTGTTCGTCATAATTTACGGGTAGGTGAATTATTGACACGAAATTTAATTTCGTGATGGATATGCCTAAACCTAGAGAGTCTTACTAATGAGATATACTCGTAGAGCACTAGGGCAACGTTTATGAATAATACTGATTATTTATAACTCGTTTAACGGTTAAACGAAAAATACATGCAATCGAGACCTAATCATCATTTTCGAATTAATGTGTATTTTTATTTAATACTTGATTTTATTAAATACACATTAATTAAATATCAAATTGTGATATTTAATATATATGATTGATATATGTATTTTGATTATTTAATGTAAATATAATACATATATTTAAGATATTTGTATTTAATTATTTAATTATATAAATTTTATTTGATTAAAATAATTAAAGTAACAAATATCTTAAATCATCATTTGCTTTTTTAAAGTTAGAAAATGGCATGTTACCATTGGTAACACATGTAAGTTTGCTTTATTTTAGATAAAGGTTATCTTTAATAAGTGAAACTTGGACTAATGAAAATAAAACAAGTTAAATAATTTATTATTTCTTTATGGTGGTTCACAGCAACAAGAAGAAATGAGGTATAAATTATTTTTGTTTTCATTTTCATGATTGTTACAAGTTACACAAATATTTTCAAAGGGAGTGGAGAGAAAGTTGAAGAAAGAAAGGAAAAACAAAGCCAAAATTTGGAATTTTTGTAAGTATTTCTTTACGTACTTCAACTTAGAAAATGTTTCTATTAATCTTGGCTTCAATTTGTGTAGCTAAGTTGATGTCTCTACTCTTCTAGTGTGTAATTAAATGTGTTGGAAACTTATTTGAAGATGTTTAGCTTGTATGATTAATTAATAAGTTAATTAGGAGTAATTAAGCTTATTTAATTAATTGGTGATTAAAATTGCCATTCTAGAGTTTCTTAGCCATTCATAAATAACCTAGAATTGTTCTTGAGTTGTTTCATGATGGTGAGACTTGATTGGTGTGGTATTGGATTGATTAAAGTGTTGAATTTTATCAATGTAGTGTAAATTGTGCAATTGGTGTAATTTGTGAAATTAGGGTTATAATCTAATCCAATTTTGGGGCTTTTCATATATGTGATGTAATTTCATATATATATATGATTTATATTAAATTTGGGATTGATTGGATTTGATCTTGATGTGTTTTGAACCAAAAAAGACCAAATTGTAAATCCTGGAATTTTAGGGACTGTTCGACAATTACTAAGAAATTCTGGATTTGTGTTGCAATTTGTATTTCCATGTATTAGACATGTATAAATCATTTTGGGATTGATTTGGAATCAATTAAATATGTATTTGACTATTTAAGGACCAAAATGAATAATTTGCAAAAGCTTGGGCTAATCGGCAATTATAGGAAATATGATTTCTTGGGTTAAAATTTCAGATTTTAAGTATTGGTTAATTAAATAAATATGTTTATTTAATTGTTCCAAGAAAAATTTTTGAAATCGAAAAATTCTGCTTTTCGTGTTCCGCTGCGCTAACCCTGTAATTCCATATAAAACCCCAACAGAAGGTTAGTAAGAATTCCCAATGTTATCTGAACATTCTTCCGGATGAAAGTGACTATAATCCTTGTCCTAGTTGAGAATCCTTCTGTAGTCACCTTGGTTTATTATCAGAAATTCAGGACAAGTTATGAAAATAGATAGTAAAGTTTCAAGAATATTCATCAAAGGGATCGAAAAGAGAAAGTTATAATAAAAGTAAGGAATGATGTAAAAATGCTTAAAGCAACTGGAGACAATTAGAGGTAGAGATATAGAATGAGAAAATAGAGAGAAAATTCCAGAACTTAAAGTAGTAATGGGAATTTAGCAAGCCTGAGCAAGAATAAAATATCAAGTAGACCCTAGTAAGATTCATTCTCTCCTCAGAAAATTCTTTCAAGTAGATCTGATAGCTTTGAGTACCTCGTATAGATAGCAAGCTCCCCGAATAACGAAGGATAGTCAGAAAGATAAAAGAAGCAAGAAATCTGATTTGGTTGTGGAAACTCATAATAGACTGGAGATACCAAGAAAGACGTAGAGATTCTAGACACCCAAACCCAGGCTTGTAAATAAATAAAATGAAAGTCATAGGGAAAAATGGTCAGTTGTCTTAACCAAGGAATCTAGTATGGATAAGACCCTAACCTACTCATATCCCCGACCCATATATGGCATTCTAGCCGTTACTGGACATAAAACCAGAGGAATATGTGAGCCATAATCACAACTACCAATACATATTGTTTCAATTTATTGTTTTGATTTCTTTTATTTTAAATTATTATTTCAATTTAATTTAATTTACTGTTTTGATTTCCTTTAATTTAATTTTTCCGACAGTATCTAAACATTTTGACTTTTACGATCTATTTTACTGTTCATTTGACAATTGTAATTTTGTAGATACTAGTGCCTTTATTAATCATCTTTTTTCAGGATCTATAAATACAGGTCGTCGTTTCTCTTTTTGACACATCCAAATGAGAGAGCAAAAATGGAGAAGACTTCAAGATGACGAGTCACTAATATCAGTATATTTTATGGATCAAGCTCTGGAACTAAACAAGAATTTATTGAGGCTTCAAAAGAATTGGGTAGATTTGTGGCGGAAATAAAAATACACTTAGTATATGGCGGTGGAAATCTTGGGTTGATGGGATGTGTTTCAAAGGCTGTGCAAGAAGGAGGCAATCAAGTTTTAGGAATCATCCTAAGAACTTTAGTAGACGAAAATCTCATCGGAAAATCAAATGGAGAAGAATACATTGGCTCAGATATGTCTGAAAGACTCACTGAAATGATTAATCATGCTTACGATTTTATTGCTTTACTAGGTGGGCTGGGCACGTTGGAAGAAATATTCACAGTTGCGTCTTGGGAAAATTTAAACATTCACTGAAAATCCATTAGACTACTTAATGTAGAACATTTTTTCGAATTTTCTTTTAGTATTTCTGGAGGACGCTAAAAGACTCAAGTTCATTTCAAAACTGGTATAAGATATTGTTCTTACTGCAGGAAAATGTGCTGAATGAATCGACCCAAATCTTTCCAAGTTAGACTAGTCAGATAACGATCGTGGCAAGAAGCGTAGAGCAGACTTGAATCTTAATCTGTAATTTTTTTTAGGTTAAATAGTAGTGTTGTTGATTCAATTCTCTTTTCCACACTAACTAGTTGATGTCTTCTAAACTTTACTTCTTCTTATTCAGACATTGGGGACAATTTCTCAATTTGGTTTCTGGGGGAAGGATAGTTGACTAGATAGTTTTAATTTTTGTAAAAAAAAAATCTTTTAATTTTTGTTGTTGTTGTTTTTAAAAATTTTATTTTTATGTTTTTTTGTGTTATTTTTAAAAAATAATTTATGTTATTTTTGGTTTGTTATATTTTGTGTGTAAAAAAAAAACACACAAATCGACAATAAATATTTGACTAACCAAGTGTAATTGTTGTAAAAAATGGTAGTGTAATGAGTTTTCGCTCATGAGACGCATCTCAATGTATTTCGTAACAAGTTATTTTTGTTCTTTTCTTTTTGAATCATTAAAATTTATGAATTCTCCTTAATATTGATTGAAGTTTGATTTTCATATGCTCATTTGACAGGTATTATCAACATACACGGTAACATATGATCGTGGGTTGTAAGTGAAAAGTTTGTAATATTCAGTTCTCTAGTTTGTTAGAGATAAAGACAGTGGAATTTCTTTTGTTATTCCCAAAAAAATAAGCTTTTACTTAGTAACCGGACATCTTGTCTCAGCAAACAGTGATTGATAGCGTAAAATGGTAGGGCTTGAGTTAGTTTAAAAAAATGATAATAATAATAATAATCAAGCTTTTTCTTGGTAACCGGACATCTTGCCTCAACAAGCAGTGATTGTTCGCGTAAGACGGTAGAGCTTAAGTTTGTTAAACAAATATGTTAATAAGTTTGATTTCGTAGCCTCTCTAACTCGAGCAATTAAGTTCGTATGGGTGTTTTAAAACTTAGTGCCATCAGGCCAACTGGTCTGGGAGTCACTGGCCCAAAGCTCGTTACATCAGTTAAAGAGAAAATTTAAGAAATCAGACACTTCTTCTTTTTGACATATGAGATACTAATAATTAAGTTCGTAGGGGTGTCTTAACACATTGTGCCCTAAAGCCAACTGGTTTGGGAGTCAATGGCCCAAAGCTCGTTACAATGGTTAAAGATGTATTATAAAAAATAATATTTTGTATATAAATAAATTGTCATTGCCAAAAGGTGTGAATTCTGACATAAAATCAAGAAAAGCATATTATTCTCTTCCAATAAGACGTGAATTCGGGGGGGGGGGGGGGTGTGGTGAACAATAAAAAGTGTACATTTAATAAAGAGAAACTAATCATTTTACACTTATAGTTTCATTAATCTCTTTCATTTAACATATTTGTAAAATAATAATTAAATCTATGTTTTATATTTTTTTACTGTGATTTTTATATCTTATATAGGTGAAATAATACATTGAATGCATAATTAAAAAAATGGACATGACATTTGGATTTTGGAGGCCAGAAATTTAAAAGGGTGTTCTAACATTGTATAATTTCAACTTTGTGCAATTTTCGTAATTTGACCATAACTTTTTACTCCAATATGAGATTGAGGCAATTACACTTCCAAATTAAAGAAGACTCAAATATCTACAACTTTTATCTTTAAAATTGCATGTAAGTTTAATTATTATAAAATATAAACAAAATAAAAAAGGGTCGGAAATGACAATCCACCTTTCGGTGGACTGTCAATTCCCATCAAACATGCAATTTGCAAATTGCTTTTGCAATTTGTAAATTGAATGGAGGGAGCTGAGTCTTCTACTATTAATAAAGGTGCTCAGTACCTTATTTTTTTTTCTTTTTAAATAATAAAATTATATGTGTTTTTATTCAAAGTATGCGTAGCTAATTCTATCATGCTAGAGTAAAAGTTAAACTCTTAATATTAAAATATAGATTAACCTTACTTATATTATAATCTATGAATTGTAATATGAACACTAATATTTAATCTATTCTTATATTTGCGGGTGTCTTGATTCGTTGCAGACAATATTTTCTTGGTTGGAACAGTTAATACTTTACCCATATTATATGAGAGAGTAATTTAAATTTGGACCAATTATTGACAAACTTTGTTACCGCCCTTATGGCTGATTTTATATATTTTTCATAATTGAGTACCTAATTAGACTTCTTATAGAAAAATGTTATCACCGTCTTTATGGCTAGTTTTTTTTGACATAATTAATTCTTGAAGTAAATTTGGGGGGGGGGGGGGTAATAATGACAATTTATACATTATAAATTGTAAGATTTCCCTATATTTGAAATATCAAAAGTGGGTCCCCAGTCCCAACATTCTAATTTATTATTGCAGTCCAATTTAAAATTGTTAATCACTTCAAACAATTCAGCCTTTTATTTTCACTCAAATCATTATTTTATTTTACTGAATCTATTCCCTGTGGATCGACCACAGACTTATCAGAATATTTTATTACTTCGACACTCTTATACTTCGTAGTAAAAAGCCTATTTATGAGTGTGTCAGGTGCGTCCAGGTACTAAGAGATTTTTGGTGGCCGGCGATCATCGGAGAAGCCACGCATGAGGGCGCGACGAGGAGAAGAAGTCGTGGCTATTTTGAGCTCGACCCTACTCGTTCGGGCTTTTTTTACAGGTCGATCCATATACCAAATGGAAGCCCTCGAAGTGTATTGCAAGATAGTGGTGACGGTTTCTCTGATCCATGCTCGATGTATACAAAATGAGGTAAAAATGAACTGTCGTGTAGAGTCGTGTTGCTCGATAACTCCAAATGAAAATTTCGACTACACCAGCGTGTTCATGGGAGCTTTGGGAGTCTATATATAGGTTCAAAATCTCGGTAAGACATCCCGGTAAAATTTGATATTTTTTCAAATTTCTCGTTTTGTATTGAGATGCCTCCAGTAGTTTCGTAAAGTAATATATTATTTTCTGTTGAGTTGGATAAGTTAGAATGTATCAAAATTATGCTATTGGAAAAATCAGGGTGAAAACAAAATGAGTTGGATCGATCCGGTAGGATCAACGAGTTTTCAGTAAAATCAGATTTCACGCGTATTTGTGTTTTGATGATTGTATTGATGTGTAAGAGTTAATTATAATGATATGATAATTTGTAGATGGTTTCAGAAAGTTTTTGAGGGTTCGGGATCCTTCCGTAGAGTTTTCGAAAAGTTTTACGGAAGATTTTTTTGAAAACACATAATTTGAGGATTTAAGTTATCTGGTTGTTCCGAAACGTTATATTATGATGTATTATGAGAATTTAAATGGTTTTGGGAGAATTCAGAAAGATCTGAAATATTTCGTAAATACACATTCAAAAACATATCTCATACAGATTTCCAAATCTTATTCCTAGCAAACATACAATAATCTTCAATAAAATGGATCACACACACATGTCCCATACAATTATCACAAAGTCAGTCTCATCAACCCAACATGATCATGTCATACATAAGAATTCTCGATATAGTCCAAGGACACTCATTATCAAAAATATAACACAATATGTAGTCTTTTCACACAAACGTATATGTTATCAGAAACGGAAGTACATTACAAGATCCATATTCAACTTCAATTAAAATCAGAAATGGATATCAGAATGCGAATTCCTTACAGATAAATGCACACATTATCATAAACAGAAATCATACTACATACTTCATATATTCAACTCATATATCATTAGAAGCCACAATACACGATAAACAACTTTTAAAAACATAAATTACTAAAAAAAAGATTCTTTCTAAAATCAAAAGCTTATAAAATCCAGCATCATCAAAACTATTCCGGCGTCCATTGCTTGAGTTACAAGCAAGAACCATGAAATATCCAAAAAATACCATGTCGACATAGGGTAGTGGGCTGTCATTTTTCGATGATCAAAACCCCAGATCAGAATCAAGCACCACCAAGATAAAAAAACTAAAGAATCATCAAGCTCCGTGACGAAAATATTTTATTAAGTATCTCGACGAAAACATAGTACAAAAATTGAAATAAGTGTCGATACGAAAACTTATTATATCATATCAAATCCATAACAAAGTTATCGAAAATCCATTTTCTTCCAAAATCACTTTAAAACATAATAAAATTATCGATAAAATATAAAAAAAATTATCATAAAATAGACGCATAGACTTACATATTTGTCATATGACAGAAGTCAAAAACTAATGTTAGGACTTAAGAAAACTTCATTTGGAACAGACATCATAAAACTTCAATAAAAATCAGAATCAAAAGAATGTCAGAAATTGAAGACACGTAAACAGAATCGTATATCATCATTTGAGAAAAGTATATCATATAATATGAAATCAAATTTTGAAAACATGGATGAAATTTGAAGCATAATAAAATCTATATCATATCATCAAAAACCATATAGGACGTCCATTGTCGATCACGCGTATAGATCATACAATGTCCTTAATAGAACCACGTCCACAGAGGGCAACAAAACAACCACAGTCAGTTGGGTGGAGCCCCATAAAACAGAGTATGTACAATGTGGTGAAATCATTTCACATAAAATGCAGAGTCAAAATATTTTTTTATTTGTTTGGGAAAATTTTTCAAAAATCATATGTAGATTGTTAGAGTTGGTGTTCGGAGCACCAATCTGAATAATATATTGTACAATATATTTTTATTTTTTATTAAAAATAACTAGATTTTCATTTCAACCTTGTTAATGGTAATGTCATTATGCATATTAGATTACATTACAAGATCCATATTTAACTTCAATTAAAATAAGAAACGAATATCAGAATATGAATTCCTTACAGATAAATGCACACATTATCAGAAACAAAAATCATACTACCGACTTAATATATTCAACTCCTACATCATCAGAAGTCACAATAAACGATAATCATCTTTTAAAAACATGAATTACTCAAAAAGGATTCTTTCTAAAATCAAAAGCTTCTGAAATCGAAACTCATCAAAACTATTCAGGCGTCCATTGCATGAGTTACACGCAAGAACGAGGTAATATCCAAACAAGACCATGTCGACAGAGGGTAGTGCGCTGTCATTTTCTGATGATCGGAACCCCAGATAAGAATCAATCGCCATAAATGTATAAGACTAAAGACATCATCAGACTCCGTGATGAAAATATTTTATAAAGCACCTAGACGAAAACGTAGTACAAAAAATGAAATAAGTGTCGATACAGAAACTTATCATATCATATCAAATCCATAACAAAGTTATCTGAAATCCATTTTCTTCCAAAATCACTTTAAAACATAATAGAATTATCGATAAAATATAAAAAAATATCATAAAATAAAAGTAATGACTTACAGATTTTTCATATGACAGAAGTCGAAAACTAACGTTAGGACTCAAGAAAACTTCAACAGGAACGAACATCATAAAACTTCAATAAAAATCAGAATCAAAAGAATATCAGAAACTGAAGACACATAGACATAATCATATATCATCATTTGAAAAACTATATCATATAATATGAAATCAAATTTTGAAAACAGGCTGAAATTTGAAGAATAATAAAATCTATATCATATCGTCAAAAACCATATAGGATGTCTATTTCCGATCACGCGTATAGATCATACAATGTCCCTAATAGGACCATGTCGACAGAGGGCAACAAAACAACCATAGTCAGTTGGGCGGAGCCCCTAAAACAGAGGATGTACAATGTGGTGAAATCATTTCACATCAAAAGTAGAGTCAAAATTTTTTTTTGTTTGTTTGGGAAAACTTTGCAATAATCATATGTAAATTGTTGGAGTTGGTGTTCGGAGCACCAATCCGAATAATATATTGTACAATATATTTTATTATTTATTAAAAAAATAACTACATTTCATTTCAACCTTATTAATGGTAATGTCATTATGTATATTAGATTGATATATATATATATGAATGACATCGACCTTAGAATGGTCATATAGTAATACTGGACACTGAGTGGTTCGAAATTGAGATAATATTACTATTATAAATTATTCTTAAAGTAAATATTCATAGTCATTGGTTTTGGAATATGGTCGAATTTCTATAACATAAAAGATTAGCACATGTTGTATATTGGAATTGGAGTTCTAATGGTTTAACCCAATGTACCATGAACAAGAGAAGCTTTTATAGACATGTGGGTATTCGTTGGAGTGAATACTGAATGACTCATAAGTGATTCATAATAGTTGGAAGTCCACACTACCGTCAATATGAATCTTCTTGAGTCGAGTAGCATATGTAATCCATTGACTATAGGATAATATTGATTTTATGTGTGATCCTCCACACTTTGATGCAACATATGTCAGAGACCTTTCATGGTCTGACTGATAGATGTTCGTTGGGTCTAGATCGATGCACTCGTTAATCAAGTGCGTATCAAAATAGGATCCGTCGGTCCGTATGTGTACCAAAATGGGTTAAGATATCCATGTGAGTAAGTCACAATTGTTAAGACTTTGGCCTAAGTCGATCACCTATGGTGGGTCATATATATCATAAATAGTATTCTGATTAGTTGTAAAGAATCATGGATATGTCGAAAATATGAGATGTGCGCCTAGGAAAATTGACGGTGTAATCTATGTTTCCTAAGCACAACTCAGATAGCATATGACAGAGGGATTGCTAAACATATGTGATGACATCGACTTGTATAGTTCAGAAAGGTCGTTCGTGTTCTTCGCGAATTCGAAGGTGGCTGAATTGCGTATATGATAAACATGTGTGGACTTAGAGAGTCCCACCACATGAAGTGTATTCATTGAGCACTTGGGTAGCTGATAATTTTTGATAATAAATAATACTTGATATTATAATTATAAAGTGAAATAATGAAGTTTGATTGGATAACAATAATTCTTTACTTTGAACAAATTAGATTAATTAAATTAATCCAAAATCACAAAAGGGCTTTTATTGTAATTTAAAAAATATCTATACTATTGGAGGATTATAACACCCCGGTCAGATCGAGACCTAGAACTTTCATGTTGAGAATTTTCCTAAATACGGAACAGAACCAAGTCAAAAATCTTTATTTCAGTGGCAGCTACAGTGAAAATGTGGACTACTTTAGATTGTATCATGGCACCACTTAAACCACTTCTTTTCGCTTAAAAATCAACCCCTAGTATAAATATGAGATAATATTCATCATCCCCTAGTTTTGCAAACAAAAAAACATGAAAATGAAGCCTCCCCATGCCATTTTTCTTTTTTCTTTGTGCTTCAATTTTTCTTACCGTATTTGATTCATTCAAGCACATTTTCAGGCATGGTAAACTTCCTTTCTCATTTTCTCTTCTCATTTTTCAGTTTAGAGCTTGATTAAAGAAAGTCCTAATTCGCCCAAAGAACCATAAACCTTCACTTTTGCATATTAACTTGATTAGGATAGTTAGCATGCATTTGTGAGCATTTTATGACATCTTAAAATTATTTTAAGCTCATTTTATGGAAATGTCCAATTTTTCCCTCAAGAGTAGGGCTTGGCCAAAGATCTTAAATCTGTTAGAGGTTTGATTTTTTTTCTTTGATGATAATTAATGATGTTTTATGTTTGGAGTAACGTCTTTGTTAGAGACGAATTTGATTTAGTTGGAAATTTCAAAATGGCTTCTCTTATGGGTTGGCTGAATAATGGCCTAGTATTAATGGCTTCTCTTATGGAAATTTCAAAATGGCTTCAAAATGGCTGTTTTATGTTGTTTTATTAATGAATGATAATGGTTGAGGTGTTTAGGTAACATTTTAAGCATATGAAATGTTGAGTGCTGATGAAAGTTTCTAAGTTGCCTGGGTTTCCCCTTGTCAAATTCAATGGAAGTAAATGAGGGATGAGTTTGGTTGTTTTTATGGTAAATGATGTTGATTATGATGTTGTTGATGAAAATGAAGCTATTTGTATGATTAATGATGGTTAGAATATACTTGTAGGTGTGTGTGTGTTTCATATTTATGGCCGAGTAGAATGTTTATTGTGGTTTAAATGTTTAGTTAATAATGGTAATGGATTATGATTCAAGTTTGTTGTGATGTCTTGTGATGAGTTAGTATGACATTGTTTCAGAAACCTCCGAGTGTAGTTTATGCTATATGGCCGAAATCTATAATTTTTAATGGAATTCGAGCTTTGTTGTTTCGATGTTTGAGAGATTGTGCATGTGTTTAATGATGATTTAGCATGTCTTTGTATGATTTTGGTTTAAAAAAACTCTAAGTTGCGTAAAAGCATGTTATGGCCGAATTTCATGCCATGTTTTGAGGGGTGATATCTTGTGATTTTGTTGATGATGTGTGTTGGTGTATGTTTAAAAGTATGGTTATTTGTATAGATGCATAGATGACAAGATTGTAAATGAGAAAAGTGAGCTTAAACAGAAGTGTGGAAATATATTAGGACAAATGGTTATGTTTTGGTTAATTGATGCTTGGTTGAATGACAATAAATTGGTTCATATGCATGTTAATGGACGTATGCATAAAAATGGATGGATTTTGCCAATCCTGAAATGGGACTTTATTAGTTGAATTCAAGAAATCTTAGTGAAAAATTTATTATTAGTTAATTAAATTGCATGGAATGTTAATTTTGTTGAACATTATGTTTAGGCCAAATAGTCGGCTATTATGTTAAGGCAAAGAGTAGACATACTTTAACATCTAGCTTTGGGCATTTCTAGTGACTATTTCGGTTATCCCAAAAGATTCCATCAGCATTAGTATATGCATTTCGTGTAGAATTAGTAGCACAGTCAGTTAAATAGCATGTCCATAGATTCATGAATCAAGCTCCGTATCATTAGTTTGAGTATGCTAACCATAGTTGAAGACAAGTTCAATAGTAACCTCGCAGGATTCTATCCAGGCATGCTGGTGAAGGAGCTTCGGTCTGTGAGTGGATCTTATCATTTCTTTTTTGCTTATTTGTGGTTTACGTTATGTTGATTCTATCTCTGAACTTATGCGATTAGTTTCTTGTACTTAGTTTATAATTTCTCTTATACCTTTAGCTATATTAATTCAGCTTAAGTGATTTGATATCGTTCATGCCTTTAGTTTACAATCTCAGTTTTGGTATTTGTTCTATGTATTCATGTTATATAGCCATACCGGTTTTCAGTTCATGTGTCAGTTATGTATCACAGTTTAGATATTTAGTTCTTAGTTTTAAGTTAAGTTACGCTATGTGTTTCACATTTATGTCCCATGTCTCAGCATGCATTAGTTTTAGTTCTTCATAATTCACAGTTCACCATCGACTTGCAGTTCAAGAATTCAACATCTCTGCCGGTTGTGTTCTCAAATTAGACCTATCAGTCTCAAGCTAGTCATCAATCATACATGTCAGTTTTCAGAACTCATTTTCAGTTTTCAAGATTATGAAATGAATATTTTTGTTTTTGGACATGTTAGTTTTCAAAACTCAATTTTTAGTTTTCAAGATTATGACATGATTTATCTTTTTTTTTTTGGAATTAGCGGATCATTGGAATTGATGGATACAACAGACATGTGCGCATGTAGTTTCAAGACTAGGGGACGGTGCTACATGATGCTCCTAGATGCTAGTTTTAGGGCCAGGATGACAACATTGATTACCTGTAACATCCCCCCTCTCGGAGATACTACCACAAGGCGATAAGTTAATTTATCACCCTCAGACTCTAATTAATTGACTGTCTAGCCGAACTTTATTCCTTTTCTTATTATTTGAAAATCATAAGTCACACACTCATGCTAGAGGACTACCTGCCCAACTTAAATTAATTAAATAATCTCTGGTAAGTTTGACTTTCACACCTTCAAATAATGACTCATGCAACTCTTAGATAACTTGTAACCATTACAACACTGAATGAACCAAAAATCTCAGACCTTGACCGATGAATGGACGAATAACACTAGTGACTACCATCAGTATCCATCATCTCGAGCTCATCTCATGGTAAACCTACAAAATAGAAAACACTGAGAGTTGGGGGGATAGATTGTTCAAAGTTGAACTGTGATGCTTTATAAAACATTTATCTGCTGAAAATGAAATCATCTTATTTTGCAAGAAAACTCTTTTCAGAAAACTCTCTTTTGTTTGAAGACAAATCACTTTTTGCAAAACTTTTCTTTAAAACTTTGAGATCTTCCGTATAACTGAATTCTTTCTAAAAACTCTTTCATAAAACTATTTTTTCTGAAACTATTTCGTAAAACTGCTGTGTCTGAAAATCTCATATGGGAAAAAACCTGACGTATATGGGGCGTTACGTATCACCATCCCCCATATGCCTAACTAGTGCCTTGAGGCGTTACGTACGTTGGGGGTGTTACGTATCACTGTCCCCCCATGTCACTGAACTAGATACAAGAGCGCTAATCAATGCTGCAACGTGGGCCTGAACTAGGATATAGTGGCATAAGGTATTTTCGTCCCCCTAGTCTTGAACTATATGTGCAAATGTTATTCGATCCATCAATTCCAAGTTATATATGAGGTGGGTTTTTCCCCATGCCTCCAAAAATCATACTTTTAAAGTCAAAATTTTCTAAAACATTCTCATTCATAATATAACTGGAAATAAACTCGGCTAATGCCTTGATGCACTTAAAAGTAAGTCTGAATTCAAAATAAATAAGTAACTATCATCTTGAAAAGAAAATATCCACTCACAAATTAACCCAAATTGCCCTTGATCATGGATGTGACTGGGGAGACTCCTACGGAAAAGCTAATATGTCCTGTATTCGAGTATGATTAGAAGTTAATCATGGTCATGGATGTAGTGGATGCTCATGCATGTTGTATATATGTCGGGATAACTAACATGTTAACTAAGGATGTTTACTTAACATCCACAACTACGCTGAAATGTATAGGAACTTGTCTAAGCATCTTGATTTAACTAAATGATTATCATTTCATGACATATTATGCTCGTGACATGACATAGTACATAGAAGTATGCTGATATGAAACCGTTAGGGTGCCTTCTAACATCATATGATGAAATTGAAATGGGAAGAAACTGATCTTACTGCATGTCACGACTCCAGGTCTTGCTTGTCACGACGCTCATACGAACAGACTAAAACAGAGAGTATTTCATGTTTTGCGTCGTGATACTAAGGGTTGAGCATCGCGACTCGCTACTATATTATCGCCATGCCCTTACGACCAAATCTGAAACTGAGGGCATCTCCAAATTCGATGTCCCGCTGCTAGCCGATATGCGTCGCGACGCTCGTCTGATTACATGATAACATTCGAATCTCCACTGCCAATTCCTAAATATAATTCCAACACCCCCACACTATAACCTTTACACAATAATTTCTTTAAACTTCAACATTCATACATGCTATAGCAAAATTCCATCATCAAGGCAACCCTCTAATCTCATAAATCATAATTTAGCTCAATATCTAAGATTTCATAAACTTAGGCATTTCTTAATAAAATCAATTTCCTAGTTCATTATCTATCTTGATGCAATCAATAGTATGCCAACAACACTAACATAGCATCATTTCATCAAAACCCCACAATCAAAGTTTTGGGTCAAAATTTCCTTACCTCAACTCACTTGATTTGCTTCACCGATCAAGTCTTCTAAGCTTGCTATTCCTCTTCTTAGCTAGTTGTGAGTTGATTTGGATTTACATCCTCTTTAAATTTGGTAAGAAAATGGTCCCCTTCTTTCTTTCTTCCTTTCCCCCTTCACGTTTTCTTCTTCTCTTACAATTTTAAGGATGAATGAATAATGCCTCATATTTATACTAGGGGCTGATTTGTGTAATGATTTAATGGTAAAAAAAATCAGAAACATTGAGAATTATCTTGATCAGTCCTCGGGTAATATTCATCCAAATTTTTTAGCTCCATTTTTGACCTTTATCGATTCCGAATTTTACAAATCATTCAACATGGAAGTTGTAGGTCTCGAGTCTTAGCTTTTATATAAAATTCATAAAAATCAGAGGTCGTATGAAAAAGTTATGGTCCAAAATACTAAGGGATGTACGAAGTATAACATAAAATAAATTTCGTATCGGAACTGTAATTGATTTTTCAAATGTTCGAAAGGTAATCCACGAGCACATACACACTTGAACATGATTTATATCAGGGATTATGCCACCTAAAATATAGTGGTCGCCGAAATTATCAGGGTGTTACATTTTCTCTCATCTTAAATAGGATTGAGAAATTTATCGCTTAAGTATTTTCCATTACGGTCTAACCGTGACGGTTTAATACTTTAACCGATCTCTCTGTCTATTTCGTGTCGAAACTCTTTGAATTTATCAAAAGTTTTCGATTTATGTTTCAAAAGAAACACATAACCATAAAGCGATGCTACATTCGTAAGGTTACGAAGTGTTCATATCCACCTCTAGCCTAGCTAGATATGGGCTCAATTACGTCACTATGAACGAGGGCTAACATATCGGTGGCACTTACACTTTTACCAAGTAAAAGATGTTTTAGGCACTTTCCCTAATAAACTAGATTCGTAGACATCATTTGATTAGAATCAAATCCGTCCTAGTACCCACTCTTCGAAAGTGTGGATATACGAGTCTTGTTAGTGTATCCCAGACAACAATGCCATAAATAAGTCTCATCTGATTAAATCAGTTTGAGCTATTTGTTTGTCATGTCATACGTTTAAGATTTATTTATATTCAAAATATAAATACTGTTATTCACATCTAATGTGTTTATCTCAATATCATCTTTATAAAATAAAACACTTAGTGTTCTAGAATATAAAGGTATACCCGCAACGGGTTAAACTTAGATATAGAGATAATGTTTCTAGTCAAATTAGGTACATTATAACAGTTCCCTAATTTAAGTACATACCCAAAGGGCAGTTCCTAAACTTAGGTTTCTACGGTTAAAACAACGACTGTTGTCCCGTTTCCGACTCGTAGGTTGATCTCAACTAAAGTCAGTCTCCTACTAATTAGTAGATTCTGCACATCAGTACATATTTATGTACCACATCTAGTATCAAAAATCCAATTTTGAAACTAGTAGTGAACATGTTTATGACAAACATGGTTGAAGCCGGAACCTTGCCCCGCCTTCACTTCCTTCATGTCTGCCTTGTCCATACGGAAGTCACGCTTCAGTGACCCCGTTTGCCACATTTTAGGCAGACATCTTAGGATATGACCTTTGTCTTCCAAGAAGACTGTGATGATTTTACCTTTGCCCCTTTTAGAAGCTCTGGCTCTGCCTCTTTGAGCATAGCCATCAACTCTCCAAGAGTTTAGTCTTGGTTCATAATGAACTTGCCCCAGCTTTCGGGTAGAGACTATAAGATCAAATCTTTGGTAGTTTCGGCCACGTAGGTAATGCCCAGCAAACCTAGCTGATCGATGTCAGCAATCATCTGCGACACCTAGTTCTCAATAGATGTACCATCTGACATACATGAGCGAAAGAGCTTCTTTTACAATTTGTACTTCTAAGATCTAAGAATAGATCTATGAAGATCTTTAATTTCATCATCATAGTACAAGGATCTAATCCTTAATTTTGACGACGGAATTAAAGAGTCATTGCATCAAGCATAAATGATTGAGCACTAAATTATCATCACCATGAGTCTTCCAAAACTCATGCTCCACTATTTGCTCAACTCCGGGATTAGGCACGAGATGTCACTCTATCAAATAGAATAACTTCTCAGCTCCTAGGACTATCCTGAGGTTTTATTCCCAATCTGAAAATTGGAGCCGTTTAAAGACATTTTCTCGTAGGATCATGTTTTAAACGCTAATCTTTCAGTTATCTTGATTGCTATAGTCGAACTATCCAATCAACGATTTCAGGTACAATAAATATAATGATTACTATAGTCTAACTATATAATCAACTATAATTTGATTGGTTAAATTCAAATATATTGATTACTATAATCCAATTATATAATCAACTATAAATTGAAGTAGTTTGAATACAGTCCAACTGTTTAATTTTAAAACAACAATGAAATATTAGTCCAATTAATATATTTAAGTAATGACGAAAAATTGAAATGAGCGCGTATTGGCAAGTATCTAAACGAAATTGAAAATTTAATACTTGCCCCCCACTATTTTTCGTCGAGCCCTCTAACCCTCTGTTGAGTACTCGGGAAACCTAGTTTCCTAGTAGGCTAGGATCCCATTAAATAACACACAACCTTGACTTTGGCCAACAAGCTATATGATATTTAACTAGGTAGATCTCAAAGATCAATTGGATCTCATCCAATTCATAGATCCAGTAGGTGGACATCCAAGTCCGAAACATATATCTAATATATGCCAATATATCTGATATATTCCCTAACCTTTTTCCTCTGAATCAACTAAGCCTGGGCTTTGGCACAACAAGCTTAATGATTCCAGTTAAGCGGGACTCATTGACTTTGGAAAGCTTCGTAATCGATGTCGATGGACAAGAAGTGATCTTGACTTTGGCCAACAAATCACAACTTGGACAAGACATGCGATATGGAACAAAGCCTTCATGATTCAAACACATCCGCGATGGACAAAGGTTTTGACTTTGGCTAACAAACCAATGCCAATCTTGGATCTTGAGAATGAATCATTCAATGGAAGGAAATCGTTTAATATTTGTTGAGGGTTTTTTTTCGCGTAATTGGCAACCAATTAATTATCTTTGATTAGGTCTCATCATACACCCTTAAACATGCATTCTAAAAGAATAATAAGGCGCGATAAATAAATTAATAATGATATACAGATGGATATTTAAAACATTTTGTTCCTAGAACAAATCTCTCATTTTCCTCTCTCCCACTAGCAAAAATCTTACTTCTACCCAATTACATAACACTTCTAAAGAAACCTCATTTACATTGAGGGGAATAAGTGAGAAGAGAAATACAAAGAGTCAAGAGGTAATAGGCTCGACACGCAGGTCCAATTAAATAAATTCTAAATTTATTACAACAATTTCCAAAATTACACTCACCCATCTAATATCCATCCGATATACATTATTCATACATCACATCCATGTATTCACACAAAGCATGTTATCAATCAATCTAATCCAATTAATTACTCTTTAATTAATGACCATCCAATGTTCAAACAACGATTTGATTTGCGCGAGTCTAACTCGTTTAAGAGTAAGTACTCAAAGTACGAATTCTTGAATTATATCAAACTACAATTTTAAATCCAATTTAATTTGTATTCAATAATAATTCTTTATTTAATTCCAAATTAAATAATTACACTTTATTAATGACCTTTGCGACTTAGATTCTAAATCTAATCTTAATGGGTCTCAAAGCCCAATTAACATCCAATGTCAATTTAATTCAAGTCCAATGGGCTTTCAATTAATTTATAAGGTATGGACTTTGGCAATCAAAGCCCAATAAGGAATCACTCTTTGCCAAAAATGAATTTAGGCCCATTAGGCCCAATTAAAATTTTAAAGGCCCATTTATTATTGACCGGTGCTTACACACACGCGTATAACGCAAGCGCACGTATCGTTCAAGTAGTATAAAAAGTATCGATCCCACGAGGACTTAATACCTAATCTATTAATTTTATGAGGTCAAATGATTACTAGTATCTAATAGGTTGATTGATTGATTTGAAATAGTGATGATTTTGAATTTAAAAACAAGTAAATAAAATTGCGCGAAAGTAGGTTTAAGAAAATTCAATATTAGGAAACTATCTAGGGTTGTGAATCTTCCAATATCATTTTTAAAGATGAAGTGGTTATTTCATTTTTGTGTAATATATCGATTTACTAACCTGCAACACTAAATTATGCGAAAGCCTCTGTCGATGGTCAGACGCAAATACCCAGTATAACCCAATTGAACCATATGTCTATGTCAACCAAATTACCTGGATTCATTAAGTTTAAGTTCCAATTATAGCTACCCTCGCCCGACAGGTATATGTCTATCCAGTAAGGAAATCTATTAAAGAGTTATCTATCCTCAAGGAAGATCGTGGGCTATTAAGTCTAAGGCTGAAACCTAAAATTCCTTTGTCAAGTTTATTTTAGATTTACCCGATCAATCTTATTAATGGCTAATTAACAAGACGCATTAAGCTTAAGACTTAATAAGTAAACCTTTAAATTACCCATACTATAAAATAACCCCTTATAAACCGGTGATATTAGAATTCATCACAACCCCAGATAACTAACTTAGTTACGACACATAACTAGGGCTAGTAAAAACTTAAGTAAAATAAAAGACATAAAGTAAAATGCTGAAAGTAAATTGCTGAAAAGTAAATGACTAAAAGTAAATGCTGAAATAAAATACTGAAAATTAAATGCTGAAAAATAAATGCTGAAAAGTAAATTACTGAAAAGTAAATGCTGAAAAGTAAATTGCTGAAAAGTAAATGCTGAAAAGTAAATTGCTGAAAAGTAAATAAAGTAAAAGTACAATAAAAGAAAATGCTGAGGTAAAAGGATCCACTTTTATTACTTCTATTTTAGATATCTCCCTTAATATAATATATTAATTTTCCATGATAATTACCAACCAGCCATATAGGCGGTATCCAGATTAAGTCAAATTAATGATTAATTACCAACCGACCAATCAGGCCTTATCCAATTTAGTCAGGTTAAAACCAATTTAAATAATTACCAACCGACCAATATGGCGGTATCCTCGTTAAGTCAGGTTTTAACTAGTTTATATATTATAATTAAGGGAGATTAATCTAAATATTAGTAATAAAAGTTTTACCTTTTACCCCAGCAAAGGGGAGTTACCTCCTCATTATTGAAAAGTAAAAACTGAAAATTAAAGAAAGAAAAGTACTGTGCGTAAAAGTAAATTGCGGAAAGTAAAAACTGAAAAGTAAAGAAAAGAAAGTGCAAAAGCGGAAACTAATTACTGAAAGCTGTAACTAAACAAACAAGATACAATTTTCTTAGTATTCTTAAGGATTTCCTTATAAGAAAGTATGAATTTTACAAATGAAATGACTTGGTATTTATAGGCAAAATTTTGCCTCCATCAAATCATCCACAAAATCCATTATTAATTGCTCCACCAAATCCATTATTAATTGCTCCACTAATTGCTTATCATGTTTGGTGGTGATTTGATAATTTTTATTATTTATTTATTAATTTATTTTTTTGCTTTGAAAATGATTGAAAATGACTTTAATAATTACACACAACACACTTCTGGATGGTTCATCAATTTCGGGAAGCAATCTTCCGAATTCGAAATTATTTTGTCTTTAAAAGTTGTAGATCTTTGAGTCTTCTTTAATTTAGAACTTGAATTAGCTCAATTCGATATCGGAGTAAAAGGTTATGCCCAAATTACGACAGATGCGCAAAATTGGAATTTCCAAAACTGCACTTCGTTAAACCGCCCTTTCAAGTTTCCAATCTCCAAAATTAATATGTCAAGTCCAATTTTTGCCCTTATTTGACCCACATTTCATCCTAAATGATTTCATTATGTCCCAATATTATTTTATCTGCAAAATAAATTAAAACACATCAAAACGTTCATCAAACCCGAGAAACTAAACAAAATATTAAGTAAAAGGGGCGGTAAATATTGATATATTTTCCGCTCATCACACCCGCAAACCTAACATTTTGCTAGTCCTCGAGCAAAACAACAAAATAAAATACAAGAAATAATTAAAATTAAACTAAGCCACTTTCGTAGGGATCACAGTTGCATTTAGCATATGCAACAAGCCTTTAAACCCCTAGGTGTCCCTAGTGGACGAGTTATAGTCTCGTGAGGGTTTACAGCAACGATACCCACAAACGTTTTACAAAAGTAAGAAGATAATAAAACTAATGCACACAAAAGCAAAAAGACAAGAGAAAAGAGAATAAATAAGTTAGTGACTAATCAGGTGAAACTTCTACTCCAAGTTACACTACAAGAAAAAAGGCCTTTACTGACACTAAGGTTAGTGACACTAGGCTAAAAGTGTCAGAAACGACGTGTAAATGGGCCTATTTCCGTGTTTTTCACTTAAATATCAATAATTACTGACACTATGGTATCAGCGATTTTAGTGTCAGTAATTACTATTACAATAGTATCAGTAAGAAATAAAAAAAAAAAAAAAACGCGTAGTCGTCTGGAGTCGAACCAACACCTCGCGGAAGTGACGTTTTTCGCATATATTACTGACACTAGAGTATCAGTAAATTTAGTGTCAGTAATTAATGATACCTTAGTATCAGTAAAAAAATTAAAAAAAAAATATTTCCTTAAGTCTGCTGGGACTCGAAATTGTAACCATTGATATAAATTTTTTTTTATTGTAAGGCTTTACCACTGGGCCAAATCGTGACTTTTGTTCCTTAAACCGTGGTTTATAAAAATATATATGTATTTGTCGGGTCAAAACCTAAACCATAGTTACCAAATCAATCTTAGTAATTTAGGGTTCCTCTCATTCCCACTTTTTTTTTTTTTCATCGCGCAGCCTTTGTTTCCCCATTCTTTACTCTCAAATATAAATCTCTCATTTGTAATTTCTAAAATCTAAACAAAATCCAGTACATCCTATCAATTATCAACCTTCAAAGTGGAAAGGTACACAAAATCCTTCACTTCTTCGAAAATCTCTTTGCCCCCTCATTTTCTTCGTTAACTCTCCATCAATTTAACTCATACACATTTTTTTTTCCAATTTCGTTCATGAAACCCTAACTTTCAGATTGCCCAAAATCAATGAACCTCTCAGCACTTCTTCTTCATCAAAAATCGGTCTTCTTCGTTGTACAGGTAATTAATTTTTTTCTCTGCCTTTATTCTCTTTTCGTTTCTCTGGGATTTCTGGGTTTTTTGGTTTCTGCTGAAGCAAAAAGCAGAAACCCAGGTGAGAAGTATTTTTACTATCGTTAGTATCAGTTGAGTTTGTTGATCCATTTTGCGTACATTCTCTCTTAGGAAAACATTCGTTAGCACAGAAGATGCGGTTGCCCAAAAGGTAATTATAAAAGTTTGAACTGAATTTTAGTATTTCTTGTTACTTGCTTTCTTTTTGTTATTTTTCTTGTTGCATTTCCTTCAGATAGTTATTCAGAGAGATAGTCCTAGAGGAGTTCATTTTCGGCGTGCAGGCCCACGGGAGAAGGTAACTTTTCTCAGCCACCAATGTATGCTTATTTTTACTCTTCGAGACACCTATATATGTGCTGTTGGAAAGGAATCACAGAAAGCTGATTGGAAGTATGTCTAATGCTAGGTGTATTTCAAGTCGGATGAGGTTCGTGCTTGCATAGTGACTTGTGGTGGTTTATGCCCAGGGATTAATACAGTCATTCGGGAGATAGTCTGCGGCTTGAATTATATGTATGGGGTCGATGATATACTTGGAATTGAGGTGAGATCATTCTCTATTTAAATTTATAAACTTAAGATCTCTTGATTGTTTTTCAATACAAAATTTTCTTTGTAAACCTCGTGTCCAGACTGCAGTAATTTTTTTCTTTTAGGCTGAATGCATCCTCATTACACTTTTTTAATTGAATTGTTCAGAACTGAAATTTGGTGATGCTGAGCGATAGAAAAAGAGGTAGAATTGGGATTTAATTATATATATATATATATATATATATATATAATAACTTTTCAATGAGGGATCTCTTAACTTATTAAGTCAAAGGACTAATGTAAACCATATGACATAAAAAACACAGTTGTAAACCATGTGCTTTATGTTTAGGTACTCTAATCAGAATAGTTATTTTTGACAGAAAACAGAGATTATAGTTATATTCTATTTAATATTTACTTATTAACTGTGGAAAAGAATTTTGATGTACAGTAATTGGTGCTAGTGGCACTATAATTTTCACTTTCTGCCCTCTGTGCTGTAGCATGAAACTCCTGATGCTATGGCTATAAATTGTCTTCATAGTTTGGTAATTTTTGATAATGTAACTGGATGATTTGATTTTTGAAAAAAAGGAAAAGATATTGAGAAGGAAATCGAGCAAAAAAAAAAATATTTTGTTTGAATTAATTTCCTGATATTATAAGTTAGTCTTTGTGAATATCTTTCTTATGTGAATCCATTGGTTCATGAAACTATGGCTGTAAAAAGTGTGCTGTCTTGTTTTCATTGGGAGGAGAGTTAGGAATGAGATAGAAGAGAGTGAATCAAGCATCTGGTTTTCAGACTTGTGCATGTACATAATTTCTTCTAGGATTTGTTTTTGTGATTCTTTCTCTCTCTTAAAATTTTACCTCCCATATTGAAAAAAAAAAAAAATTTACCTCCCATAGCCCTGTTGGAATTCCAGGGAGGATATAGAGGCTTTTATTCTAGAAACACCTTAACATTGAGCCCCAAAGTTGTAAACGATATCCATAAACGTGGTGGTACCATTCTCCGCACTTCACGAGGAGGTCATGACACCAACAAGATAGTTGACAATATTGAAGACAGGGGAATAAATCAGGTAATCTCTGTATATACTTTTCAGTACTATCGAGATGCTTGGTTGATGATATTCTACTAATGTGAAAAAGAAAAATAGAAAGAAGAAAAATTATGCTCTCTGTGGGTTTTAGGTCTACATAATTGGGGGCGATGGTACTCAGAAAGGAGCAGCTTCAATTTACAAGGTAACTAATTCTTATCACATTTCCATATATATATAAAAAAAGTCTTCTCCCACGTGTTATGATAATTCAATTGTGTCAAATAGGCTTCACTATTGTGATGTAATAACGTTCACATGCTTATATATTTATATTGTTATGGTGTACACATTTTGTTAAGGAAGTTGAGAAGCGTGGTCTTCAAGTGGCAGTTGCTGGCATACCCAAGACTATTGATAACGATATTGCTGTAAGTTTACGACTGTACTCTGCAATGATGGTAAACGTAAAGTATCTTCTAACTTTCCCAAGGCAAAATCTTCAAGTGGCGCTTGCTTAGAGCTTGAACGTTCCCCGAGCATACTTGGAAAAAGAAAGGTTAATACATTTGGCGTCTTTTTTAATATCTTCATATATATGTATTATTAAATACTAATAATGAATTAATCCTACAGGTTCAGTTAGTTGTGGGTAAAACTTCACCAAAGTCTGTGAAGAGCAAAATATTGGAGGATCCTATTAAAGTTGGTGTGCCAAATGAAGAGCAAAATTTTTCCCCAGATTTTTATTTCAGTGAAAGCAATATGAATCATATCTTTTATTTCAGTTTTATGCCCTGATGGGTTTAATTTGGTGGGTTAATTTGTTTTATTTGTGAGTTTTGCTAGTGGGTAAGATTGCTTTGAGACTTGAAAGTTAAAACAATCATGATGTAAAATATTCTATTAACAGTGTCTCGATGTTCTCTATGTCAGACATGAACTTGGAGATAGTTTTTTACCTGATGAAGTTTTGCCATGTTCTGATTGATACTTGTTGAAACCTTTGGGGGATATGGCACCTGTCATCTGATGTGCTTTGAGGTGCAGCATGAATGCTATGGAAGCAGTATTTGATATATTGAGATCTAACATGTTTATCTCATCTATTTTTATGGCAATTACCTGGAATGTTGCATTCTAGTACATTTTGAGCTTTGAACTTTTAGTTTCCAGGAATTCCATAATGAACAACTATCTTGTCATCTTGATTTGCTTCCTGCATTTGGAAATAGTATTAGATCATGTCATCTGATAAACTTCATCTGGTTCATGAGATCCTTTTATTTCAGTTTTATGTCCGTCTATATATATATATGTGTGTGTGTGTGTGTGTGTGTGTGTGTGTTATTGATTTGTTTGTTTTGGTGATTATGTAGCGGTATGAAAGATACAACTTGTTATTATGGATGCCATTTGGTTTTTTATATGCATGCTCTTAGGTTGTTGGTATGGTTATTGTCAATAAGTGCTTTATGTGACAAAAATTAGATTAGGGTTATATTTTGTATTTTTATTTGGATGTATTTAATGTTTTTATTTATGAAGATATCGATTTTTTTTGGAAGTCCATCTAATTCTTAACATTTGGTTTATAATTTCAGATTTTGTGCCAGATATCATTTTGTTGGGGGATTGTTGCAGGAAGTATCATGAATTTTGGTGGGGGCATGACATTTTGATGGGACTTTAAGAGTAGTTTTTGAAATATATATATGTTAATTTAAAGATTGTCTATGGAGTTTTTGTATTCATCATGTGATACTGTTGAATTGATTAATACGATTAATCTATTATATTGCGAATTTTATATAAATGTAATTTTTTAGTTTTTTATTTCATTGAGTTGGTATATATATATATATATATATATATATATATATATATATATATATTTTATGATTAATTTAATTACAAAAAATAAGAAATATAATTGTGAAATAATACGATTTTTAAATTTTAAAAGATATTGACGGATATTGATACTATAGTAACAATAATTACTGACACTAAAAATCAAATATATGCGATATACTGATACTGCAGTAACAAAATTTACTGACACTATAGTATCACTACATACTGATGATATAGTGTCAATAATTTACTGACACTAAAATAGTGTGAGAGATTACTGATACCATAGTGTCAATAATTTTCTGATACTACAGTATTAACGTTTACTGACACTAAGAATCACTGACACTAGAAACTAGTGTCAGTGATTTCTGGCTGCGGCAACACTGACACATTTATATAGTGTCAGTAAAACCCTTTACTGACACTAATTTAGTATCAGTAAAAGCCTTTTTTCTTGTAGTGTTACTAGTTGTTTTCTTTCTTTCTAAATTACTGAATAAGTAAATTCTCCGATTATATTTACCATTCTCCATATGCACAACCGACAAATTATTAATCAACTCATTTTTGCCCACAACAGTCACAAGTGCAGTTGATAAGAGAGTAATATTTGTGTCCTAAAGTTTTATCAGAATTCACACCTTTTTGTAGCAATGGAATAATTTTTCTGATTTTTCTGATTTTTTTCTTTGATTTTTTGAATTTTTTTTATTTATATACAATATCTTTCATCTATGTAGCGAGTGTTGGGTCGGTGGCTCCCAAACCAGTTGGCTTTAGGGCACCAGGTGTTAAGACACCCCTACAGACTTAATTACCCAGACTTCATATATATATATATTTGCAATATCCTTGATCCATGTAGCGAGCTTTGGCCAGTTACTCCCAAACCAGTTGACTTTAGCGCACTAGGTGTTAAAACACCCTTACAGACTTAATAACTCGGATATCAGACGTTTATTTTTTTACTCCATCACTTTTTGAGATGCTTTCTCCAATTAAACTAGAGCACTAAATATTATAAACTTTTCAATTACAACTCATGTCTGTATATTACTATGCATGTTGATAATACCTGCCAACTGAGCATATGAATATCCATTTGAGTTAGTATTATGGAGAATTCACAAATTAAATAATTCAAAAGGAAATAAACAAAAATTAACTTGTTCCGAAATAGGTTTGAGATACGTCTCAGGAGTGAAAACTCATTACTCAGCTATCTCTTACTAATTTCACCTTTTTAGTCAAAATAAAAACACAAAAACGCAAAATATTTTTGTAATTTTTGAAAAAATTTCAATTTTTTTATATTTTTTGAAAAAAATTTGGACTAAAAATTAAAACAACACACAACTAAAAATAAGATACTGATCAACTAATTCCCTCCCCCAAACCTAAATGAGACATTTTTTCCCCAATGTCTTAAACAATAGAAGAAAAGCTTGGAAGATAGTACCTGGTTAGCTGAAATTTTACACGAAAAGTTAAAGGTTAAGATCTAGATTAATTCGATGCCTCTTACCACGATCGTCCTCGGACCAATTTATCTTTGAAAGGATATGGTCAATTTGTGGTTCATAGGCTAAGATTTGTTCAACTAGATCTGGAGCAGTTCTGGCAGTAAAGAGGAGTTCTTTCATAGGTTTTGACACGAACCCATTTCTCTGAGCATCATCAAGAAACACACAAAGAAAATAATAAAATCCTTCAACGTTGTACAGTCCAAGCGGTTTCTGGTGTATGTTCAGGTTCGCCCAAGATATCACTGTAAAAACTTCCTCCAATGTACCCAAGCCACCTGGCAAAGCAATAAAAGCATCAGCATGATTAATCATTTCTACCAATCGTTCAGACATACCTGGCACGATCAGTTCCTCTCCGTTTGATGGTCCAATAAGATTTGCTTCTGCCAAGGGTTTTGGGATGATTCCCAAAACGTGACTGTCTCATTCCTGTACGGCCTTTGAAACGATCCCCATTAGTCCAAGATTGCCACCGCCATATACTAAGTGCATATTCCTTGCAGCTAAGACTCGACCCAATTCATGTGCTGCTTCTACATATTGTGGCTTAATACCAACACTAGTACCGTAAAAAACACAGATGTTTTCAACTTGTCTTCTTGAAGTGGCTTCCATGTTTTACTCTGGATGTCTTCAAAAGTGAAATGGTGAGTAAAATAATAGCACTAGTACCTGCCAAATGAAAATTATGAGTTAAATAGTAAAATAAATCGTGATAGTAAAAAATGTAGGGATCCTGTCGGAGAAAATAAAAGAAAACAACAAAACAAATCACAATTATCAGGAAAAGACAAAGAGATATAATATGTACAAGAAATGTAGCGGCTTGATTGACGTCTATGCGTCAGGGACAAGCTTCCCATCCAATTTTCTTATAAATTGGCAAACATGGTCTTTTTGAGTCAGATTCCCAAGACTTAACTGTTGTTTTTCTTTTTGGAATTGTGTATGTAATTTGTGAATGGCTATATAAACATATCCACTGGAATGCATCTCAAGAGTTGAAGATATATCATCTACAGACTCCTTACTTAAGCCATCCCTAATGAATTTAATTTTATCTTCACGATTATCAGAAACCATTCATAAAGAACGGCAACGAGTATTGCAATTCCAGCGTGCACATTTGTAACAAACACCCATTTGCTTAGCTATACGTTTCTTTGCATAGGTGCTTCTTCCAAATCCGGGCAAATAAGAATTACAGGAATTAGAATACTCACCTTCTAATCGGACCCATGCTTCGATTACTCAACGAATGTCATTAGGAATATCATTGATCATCAGTAGTCTCATTCGTACCAAGCGAGCTTTGTAGAATTTCATCAGAGAGTTTTGAGGGAGAGAAGGAAATTGCTTGTGAATATTTGTGAGAACTTCTTCCATCCTGAAATGAATTAACCTATGAAAACTAAACACACCAAATGAAATCACACCAAATCACAATATATACACAAATTGCATTGGTTGCCTCCCTGTGAGCGCTAAGTTTAAAGTCGTCAGCTAGACGTGACTTCTCGAACGTTAGGCTGGATCTGAAAGTGTGACACTTTCTTTTTGTCGCTCAAATGATTCTCCCCAGTAGTGCTTAACACTTTTGTTTTTAACCTTGAAAGTTTTGTTGGAGTCAAGATCATGTATCTCAACGGCTCTATCTGGTAAAACTTTGGTGATCACAAATGGACCTGACCACCGTGATTTTGGATTCCATGGGAAAAATTTCACCCTTGATTTGTTTAACAGTACGTTCTGCCCTGGTTCCAATTGTATGCGCACTAACTTCTCATCCTGTCTTTTCTTGTCCTTTTCTTTGTAAAATTTGGCATCCTCAAAAGGCTGATTGTGAAATTCCTCCAATTAGTTGAGCTGGTGGAAATTGTTCTCTTTTGTTGCTTGTAGTGCAAGAATTGGCATTTTCAGTGCAAAAGATGCTTTATCTTCAGGCTCCATAGGTAATTGACATGTTTTAAGTTTGTCAGTAGAACTTTGCATTGCATTGGAGGTCTGGATGGTACTATTTATCACATCAAGTCTGAAACATTCCTCTTTCTCGTCATTCGGGAAATTCATGGCTTTAAAAACATTGAATGTTACCTCTTGGTCATGTACCCTCATGGTAAGTTCTTCGTTTTGTACATCAATAATGGTTCAACCTATAGCCAAGAATGGTCTCCCGAGGATGATTGGCACGTCTGCGTCTTCCTCCATATCAAGGACAATAAAATCTGCTGGGAAAATGAATTTGTCAACCTTGACCAGCACATCCTCAACTACGCCTCTTGGAAATACGAGCGTTCTATCAGCAAGTTGTAGAGAGACTGAAGTTGGCATTGTTTGTCCAATCTGTAATTTCCTGAAAATAGAAAAAGGCATCAAGTTAACACTCGCACCTAGATCACACAGAGCCTTACCGAAGTCATGTTCTCCTATGGTGCAAGGAACAGTGAAACTGCCAGGATCTTTCAACTTTGGAGGAATTTTTATCTGAATGATGGAGCTACATTCTTCTGATAATGCTACTGTCTCATAATATCTCAATCTCCACTTTCGTGAAAGAATGTCTTTCATAAATTTGGCATAGCTGAGCATTTTGAACACCTCCAGGAAACGAGCAAACTGCTTGTCCAGTTTTTTTCTCCGAAGACGCTGAGGAAAATGTGGAGGTAGAGTGATTTGTTCTTTTTCCTTTGCTTCTTTTTCCTCCATATGTTGCTTTGTTTCTTTTGGAACTTCCTCAGCAGTTGTTTTGGCTCCAACATCTTTGTTGATTTCAGTACCGCTTTTTAACTTGATGGCATGACACTGCTCCTTCCCTATGTTCCTCGGATTTGGTTCAGTGTTGCTAGGAAGGTTACCTGGCGGTCTGTAACTCTGAGCATTGGCCAGTTGTCCAATTTGATTCTCCAGTGCTTTAATAGAAGTTGATTGACTTTGAATTAATGCTGATTGGGATTGAAACATAGCATCATATCTTGCTGCTTGAAAATTAAAAACAAGTAAATAAAATTGCGCGAAAGTAGGTTTAAGAAAATTCAATATTAAGAAACTATCTAGGGTTGTGAATCTTCCAATATCATTTTAAAGATGAAGTGGTTATTTCATTTTTGTGTAATATATCGGTTTACTAACCTGGAACACTAAATTATGCGAAAGCCTCTGTCGATGGTCAGACGCAAATACCCAGTATAACCCAATTGAACCATATGTCTATGTCAACCAAATTACCTGGATTCATTAAGTTTAAGTTCCAATTATGGCTACCCCCGCCCGACAGGTATATGTCTATCCTGTAAGGAAATCTATTAAAGGGTTATCTATCCTCAAGGAAGATCGTGGGCTATTAAGTCTAAGGCTGAAACCTAAAATTCCTTTGTCAAGTTTATTTTAGATTTACCAGATCAATCTTATTAATGGCCAATTAACAAGACGCATTAAGCTTAAGACTTAATAAGTAAACCTTTAAATTACCCAAACTATAAAATAACCCTTATAAACCGATGATATTAGAATTCATCACAACCCCAGATAACTAACTTAGTTACGACACATAACTAGGGCTAGTAAAAACTTAAATAAAATAAAAGACATAAAGTAAAATACTGAAAAGTAAATTGCTGAAAAGTAATGACGGAAAGTAAATGCTGAAAGTAAATGCTGAAAGTAAATGCTGAAATTAAATACTGAAAATTAAATGCTGAAAAATAAATGCTCAAAGTAAAATACTGAAAAGTAAATTGCTGAAAAGTAAATGACGGAAAGTAAATGCTGAAATTAAATACTGAAAATTAAATGCTGAAAAATAAATGCTCAAAGTAAATTACTGAAAAGTAAATGCTGAAAGTAAATTGCTGAAAAGTAAATGCTGAAAGTAAATTTCTGAAAGTAAATAAAGTAAAAGTACAATAAAAGAAAATGCTGAGGTAAAAGGATCCACTTTTATTACTTCTATTTTAGATATCTCCCTTAATATAATATATTAATTTTGCATTATAATTACCAACCAGCCATATAGGCAGTATCCAGATTAAGTTAAATTAATAATTAATTACCAACTGACCAATCAGGCAGTATCCAGTTTAGTCAGGTTAAAACCAATTTAAATAATTACCAACCGACCAATATGGCGGTATCCTCGTTAAGTCATGTTTTAACTAGTTTATATATTATAATTAAGGGAGATTAATCTAAATATTAGTAATAAAAGTTTTACCTTTTACCCCAGCAAAGGGGAGTTACCTCCTCATTACTGAAAAGTAAAAACTGAAAATTAAAGAAAGAAAATTACTGTGCGTAAAAGTAAATTGGGGAAAGTAAAAACTGAAAAAGTAAAGGAAAGAAAGTGCGAAAGCGGAAATTAATTACTGAAAGCTGTAAATAAACAAACAAGATACAATCTTCTTAGTATTCTTAAGGAATTCCTTAGAGGAAAGTATGAATTTTACAAATGAAATGGCTTGGTATTTATAGGCAAAATTTTACCTCCATCAAATCATTCACCAAATCCATTATTAATTACTCCACTAATTGCTCCACCAAATCCATTTTTAATTACTCTAATAATTGCTTATCATGTTTGGTGTTGATTTGATAATTTTTATTATTTATTTATTAATTTATTTTTTTTGCTTTGAAATTGATTGAAAATGACTTTAATAATTACACCCAACACACGTCTGGATGGTTCATCAATTTCGGGCATGAAATCTTCAGAATTCAAAATTAGTTTGTCTTTAAAAGTTGTAGATCTTTGATTCTTCTTTAATTTGGAACTTCAATCAGCTCAATTCGACATTGGAGCAAAAGGTTATGCCTAAATTACAACAGATGCACAAATTTGGAATTTCCAAATTTGCAATTCGTTAAAACGCACTTTCAAGTTTCCAATCTCCAAAATTAATATGTCAAGTCCAATTTTTGCCCTTATTTGACCCATATTTCATCCTAAATGATTTTATTGTGTCCCAATATTATTTTATCTGCAAAATAAACTAAAACACATCAAAACGTTCATCAAACCCGAGAAACTAAACAAAATATTAAGTAAAAGGGGTGGTAAATATTGATATATTTTCCGCTCATCACACCCCCAAACCTAACATTTTGCTAGTCCTTGAGCAAAACAAAAAAATAAAATTCAAGAAATAATTAAAATTAAACTAAGCCACTTTCGTTGGGATCACAGTTGCATTTAGCATATTCAACAAGCCTTTAAACCCCTAGGTGTCCCTAGTGGACGAGTTATAGTCTCGTGAGGGTTTACAGCAACGATACCCACAAACATTTTAAAAAAGTAAAATATAATAAAACTAATGCACACAAAAAAAAAAGACAAGAGAAAAGAGAATAAAGAAGTTAGTGACTAATCATGTGAAACTTCTACTCCAAGTTACTAGTTGTTTTCTTTCTTTCTAAATTACTGAATAAGTAAATTCTCCGATTATATTTACCATTCTCCATATGCACAGCCGACAAAATATTAATCAACTCATTTTTGCCCACAACAGTCACAAGTGCAGTTGATAAGAGAGTAATATTTTTGTCCTAAAGTTTTATCAGAATTCACACCTTTTTGTAGTAATGGAATAATTTTTCTGATTTTTCTGATTTTTTTTCTTTGATTTTTTGAATTTTTTTTTATTTATATACTATATCTTCCATCTATGTAACGAGTGTTAGGTCGGTGGCTCCAGGTGTTAAGACACCCATACGGACTTAATTACTCAGACTTCAGATATATATATTTTTACAACATCCTTGATCCATGTAGCGAGCTTTGGCCAGTGACTCCCAAACCAGTTGGCTTTAGAGAACTAGGTGTTAAAACACCCTTACAGACTTAATAACTCGGATATCAGAATTTTTTTTTTAATTACAACTCATTCTGTATGTTACTATGCATGTTGATAATACCTGCCAACTGAGCATATGAATATCCATTTTAGTCAGTATTATGGAGAATTCATAAATTAAATAATTCAAAAGGAAATAAACAAAAATTAAATTGTTCCGAAATAGGTTTGAGATACGTCTCAGGAGTGAAAACTCATTACTCAGCTTTCTCTTACTAATTTCACCTTTTTAGTCAAAATAAAAACACAAAAACGCAAAATATTTTTGTAATTTTTTTGTATTTTTAGAAAAAAATTTGGACTAAAAATAAAAACAACACACAACTAAAAATAAGATACTGATCAACTAATTCCCTCCCCCAAACCTAAATGAGACATTGTCCCCAATGTCTTAAACAATAGAAGAAGAGCTTGGAAGATAGTACCTGGTTAGCTGAAATTCTACACGAAAAGTTAAATGTTAAGATCCAGATTAATCCGACGCCTCTTACCACGATCGTCCTCGGACCAATTTATCTTTGAAAGGATATGGTCAATTTGTGGTTCATAGGCTAAGATTTGTTCAATTAGATATGGAGTAGTTCTGGCAGTAAAGAAGAGTTCTTTCATAGGTTTTGACACGAACCCATTTCTCCGAGCATCATCAAGAAACACACAAAGAAAATAATAAAATCCTTCAACGTTGTACAGTCCAAGCGGTTTCTGGTGTATGTTCAGGTTCGCCCAAGATAACACTGTAAAAATTTCTTCCAATGTACCCAAGCCACCTGGCAAAGCAATAAAAGCATCAGCACGGTTAATCATTTCTACCAATTGTTCAGACATACCTGGCACGATCAGTTCCTCTCCGTTTGATGGTCCAATAAGATTTGCTTCTGCCAAGGGTTTTGGGATGATTCCCAAAATGTGACTGCCTCCTTCCTGTACAGCCTTTGAAACGATCCTCATTAGTCCAAGATTGCCACCGCCATATACTAAGTGCATATTCCTTGCAGCTAAGACTCGACCCAATTCATATGTTGCTTCTACGTATTGTGGATTAACACCAACACTAGTACCGCAAAAAACACAGATGTTTTCAACTTGTCTTCTTGAAGTGGCTTCCATGTTTTACTCTGGATGTATTCAAAAGTGCAATGATGAGTTGAATTTATAACACCTGAAAATGGTGAGTAAAATAATAGCACTAGTACCTGCCAAATGACAATTATTAGTTAAACAGTAAAATAAATCGTGATAGTAAAAAAGGTATGGATCATGTCGGAGAAAATAAAAGAAAACAACAAAACAAATCACAATTATCAGGAAAAGACAAAGAGATATAATATGTACAAGAAATGTAGCGGCTTGATTGACGTCTATGCGTCAGGGACAAGCTTCCCATCCAAATTTCTTATAAATTGGCAAACATGGTCTTTTTGAGTCAGATTCCCAAGACTTAACAGTTATTTTTCTTTTTGGAATTGTGTATGTAATTTGTGAATGGCTATATAAACATATCCACTGGGATGCATCTCAAGAGTTGAAGATATATCATCTACAGACTCCTTACTAAAGCCATCCCTAATGAATTTAATTTTATCTTCGCGATTATCAGACACCATTCCTAAAGAACGACAACGAGTATTGCAATTCCAGCGTGCACATTTGTAACAAACACCCATTTGCTTAGCTATACGTTTCTTTGCATAGGTGCTTCTTCCAAATCCAGGAAAAATATGAATTACAGGAATCAGAATACTCACCTTCTAATCGAACCCGTGCTTCGATTACTCAATGACTGTCATTAGGAATTTCATTGATCATCAGTAGTCTAATTCTTTCCAAGTGAGCTTTGTAGACATTCATCAGAGAGTTTTGAGGTAGAGAAGGAAATTACTTGTGAATATTTGCGAGAACTTCTTCCATCCTTAAATGAATTAACCTGCGAAAACTAAACACACCAAATAAAATCACACCAAATCACAATATATACACAAATTGCATGGGTTGCCTCCCTGCGAGCGCTAAGTTCAAAGTCGTCGCTAGACGTGACTTCTCGAACGTTAGGCTGGATCTGAAAGTGTGACACTTTCTTTTTGTCGCTCAAATGATTCTCCCCAGTAGTGCTTAACACGCTTGTTTTTAACCTTGAAAGTTTTATTGGAGTCAGGATCATGTATCTCAATGGCTCTATCTGGTAAAACTCTGGTGATCACAAATGGACCTGACCATCGTGATTTTGGCTTCCGTGGGAAGAATTTCACCCTTGATTTGTTTAACAGTACCTTCTGCCCCGGTTCCAATTGTATGCGCACTAACTTCTCATCCTGTCTCTTCTTGTCCTTTTCTTTGTAAAATTTGGCATCCTCAAAAGCCTGATTGTGAAATTCCTCCAATTCGTTTAGCTGGTGGAAAGTTTTCTCTTCTGTTGCTTATAGTGCAAGAATTGGCTTTTTTAGTGCAAAAGACGATTTATCTTCAAGCTCTATAGGCAATTGACATGTTTTAAGTTTGTCAGTAGAACTTTGCATTGCATTAGAGGTCTGGATGGTACTATTTATCACATCAAGTCTGAAACATTCCTCTTTCTCTTCATTCGGGAAATTCATGGCTTTAAAAACATTGAATGTTACTTCTTGGTCTTGTACCCTCATGGTTAGTTCTCCTTTTTGGACATCAAAAATGGTTCGACCTATAGCAAAGAATGGTCTCCTGATGATGATTGGCACGTCTGCGTCTTCCTATATATCAATGACAATAAAATCTGCTGGGAAAATGAATTTGTCAACCTTGACCAGCACATCCTCAACTACGCCTCTTGGAAATACGAGCGTTCTATCAGCAAGTTGTAGAGAGACTGAAGTTGTCATTGTTTGTCCAATCTGTAATTTCCTGAAAATAGAAAAAGGCATCAAGTTAACACTCGCACCTAGATCACACAAAGCCTTACCGAAGTCATGTTCTCCTATGGTGCAAGGAACAGTGAAACTGGCAGGATCTTTCAACTTTGGAGGAAGTTTTCTCTGAATGATGGAGCTGCATTCTTCTGATAATGCTACTGTCTCATAATCTCTCAATCTCCGCTTTCGTGAAAGAATGTCTTTCATAAATTTGGCATAGCTGGGCATTTGTTCCAATGCTTCTGTAAATGGAATATTGATATGCAGCTTTTTGAACACCTCCAGGAAACGAGCAAACTGTTTGTCCAATTTCTTTTTCTAAAGATGCTGAGGAAAATGTGGAGGTGGAGTGATCCGTTCTTTTTCCTTTGCTTCTTTTTCCTCCATCTGTTGCTTTGTTTCTTTTGGAATTTCCTCAGCAGTTGTTTTGGCTCCAACATCTTTGTTCATTTCAGTACCGCTTTTTAACATGATGGCATGACACTGCTCTTTCCCTATGTTCCTCGGATTTGGTTCAGTGTTGCTAGGAGGGTTACTTGGCGGTCTGTAACTCTGAGCATTGGCCAGGTGTCCAATTTGATTCTCCAGTGCTTTAATAGAAGCTGATTGACTTTGAATTAATGCTGCTTGGGATTGAAACATAGCATCATATCTTGCTGCTTGAGAGTCGTGTTTTGCTTCTATCTTTTTCAAGTGGGTCAGCACTTCTGTTTTTCCTGATTCATTTGCCTGCTCCTGGCATTTGTTCTGTTGTTGGAATCCGGGTGGTGGGTTGTTCATTTGCCCTGAATTGTTGCTCCATGCGAAATTGGGATGATTCCTCCACCCCGGGTTGTAGGTGTTCGAATATGGATTGTTCCCCTGTCTTTTGAAATTGTTGACATAATTCAGCGTTTCTTTATATTGGTTTGGCTCTGGTGCTCCTCCATATGGTGAACTTGTGGATCTAGTATAACTTGCATGCTGAGAGTTTCCAGATTTTGCAATCTGATCTAGCTTGGCATTTACTGCAGTGTTGGCTCCAATTTCATAAATTCCAGCAATTCTTTGAATCATGCTTCTATCTGTTGGCCACATGAATTGTTGTTAGCCATCTCCTCGATTAAGTCCCAGGCTTGATCTTCTCATTTGCCATTAAAGCTCCTCCACCAGCAGCATCAATTGTGGTTCTCATTAGTCCAAAAGTCCATTGTAGAAGGTTTGGACCTGTAGCACTTTTGCGATCTCATGATGAGGACATTTCCGGAGTAAATCTTTTAATCTTTCCCAGCTTCGCAAAAGGAATCTGAATCTTATTGCACGAAGGATGTGATGTCATTCCTCAACTTTGCAGTTCTGGCTGGTGTAAAGTACTTGCAAGGAATTTGGTGGCTAGAGTGTGTTGGACAAAATGACCCATAGCGTCACTATTTGCACAGATCATTGTGTTGCTGTAGCAAATTAACTATGTAACAAGGAAATTGCATTCTCGTCATTTGTGATTAGATCACCATAGATATATAAATGAAGAGAGGTCCCTATGATTAGTTCCTGGATTGAGATGATATGAGACAGTATCAGTCCACGAAGGATTAATCATTAAATATCCCTAGCCGTAGTATTATCGAGACTGGACATCGATAATGCGGAATAGGCTAGTATTGCACTTGTGCACGTTGTGAGGGCACAACGGCATAGTTCTCATATATATAAGTATTGGATACTTGTGCAAGTGCGATAGGAGGTCGTGTTTCACCGATGGTACGGGAAACAGCTTCGCTCTGGATAGACCCTTCGGAATCCCATTGGTATTATGACTAGGTGTCTATGGGAGGCCGAAATCAAGGTAGGTGTGTATAGTCTTAACCTGAGACTTGCATCGCTAATGCTTACGACAATCGATATACTTTAGTTGAGGTCGTCTAGGACTCTAATCGGTTCTGTGTACGCCAATGCCGGGTATATTGAGAATTGTAGTGTATTGGATGTGATGTCAAGACGGAAGTATCACTCCAGTCATAGTGGAGATGATGTCACGCAGGATACGGTATTAGTGCTCTTAAGAGATGCGCATCCAATCATGATATTATGACCAGGTCATGAATATCCGATTATAGAGACTAGTTACCAGACATCCGATATGTGTTTCGGACGGGGCAGACACTTATCCAGCCCCAGCCCTAGCACGTGACTATCCGATACTGGGCCGATATACACAATACATTAGTATACTACGCTTGATACAGATCTTAAATATTCTTTAATGGATATGTCCGGAGAATTAGGTAACTTGGTGCTTTGCTAGGAGTCGACCTTGTCTCGTAAATCGTAGAACGTAGTACTTGTACGTACGTGATTCGGATACTCCGACGACCGTATTTACTGCTAGATTATCCGGGATCTCATGGGTCGCTTCCCGATAATCCACCGATGACGCACAACTCGCACTCTTGAATAATCTGGGATTATAAAGAAGAGAGAGAGAAAATTAATCTAGGATTAATTACGGAGATATTTTATCTAAGGATAAAATATCGTCTAGAGAGAGATAACGATTAATTTGGATTAATCGGTAAATTAATATATTCGATATATTAAACGAAATTAGATTTCGACGCGGAATTAAAATTAGATTTTAATTCGGGCAAACGAGTTAATTTAGAATTAATTCGTTAGCGACGTAAATATAATTTCGCTAGCCGCAATTATTCGATTGAATTAACGCCGCGACGTAAGCTCGGTATTTCGGAAATATCGAACCCGAACGCGTGAGTGCACGTGGGCCCACTTTCATTTGGAAACGTGTGGGGCCCACATGACACATGTCATATTATGCATTATTTAAATCTAATGCATTGCATGTAGATAGTGTACATTGCACTCAATGTCATTGCATGGAATTGAGTGTTTGACACTCTAAGCCATTGCATGATTTGTGTCATAAATTTATTATTAATTTAATAAATTTTTATGGCATAAATATAAATTGATTTTTGGTAAATCATTTTTAACATAATACAAGATCATCTCTCTCAAATTTTCTCCTCTTCTCACTCCCAAAACTGAAACATGTTACTGGTTTGGAACCAATTTTGGCGTGGACTTTAGGGAAGCATAGAGTGGATTTTCATGGTGAAAATTCAAGTGCTAGCACACACACGAGTCTTGCGAAGGTGGTAGGGAGGTTCACCCATGAGGCGGGATTCATCCGACGAGTTTGGAGCTTCGTTTTGAGACCCGAAACTGCCAAGACAGTGAGCATGGACTGCTGCAGTGGGCTTACAAAGGCAGTGCGTTTTTGGGCATGATTCATCTTCAAATCGACATAACCGATCAATGTAAGTATTCCGCTATCTTCGTTGGTGTATTCACGCATGTTTTCATGTCTTGTTTGATCTTGGGACCTAGATTTTTACCAACATTGGCATCAAGAGCTAATGTTGCAAGCATGAAATTTTAGGGCTTAAAATTTGGGTAAATGTTTGTTGAGCATGATTTGAATTAATTGGTTGTTTAAGTATGCTTATAACATGTTTAATTTCATTTTGGTTGGACCAATTTGTTGAAAAATGATTTAGAATTATTTTCCCCAAATTTTTGCATCTTGGCCGAATATGTGACTAATATTGGGTATTTTGATTTTGAGCATGATTTGGTTAAATTGATTAATTGAGCATGTTTAATGATCTTTAATTGAAGATTGATTTGATCAATTTCAACAAAATATGATTGGATCAATTTTGCCCAAATTGGAAGTGTTGGCCGAATGTGTGATATGTTTGGAAATTTGGAATTTTTTCATTTTGATTCATTGGATGGGTTGTAATGTTGATGGATGATGTTAATTAGAAGTCAATTAGATTGAATTTTGAATTGAACATAAAATCCCCAAAAATTATCACCTTGGCCGATTGTGTATGTATTTGGGATTCTTGGAATTTTTTGATTTATGATTCATTTGATGAGTTGAAATCATTTAGGTTGATGTTAATTTGAATAGAATTGGATTGGATTTCGAATTGGACAAAAACCCCAAAATCCTTGTTTGGCCGAATGTGTATGCCCTTTATTGTCTTGGTATTTTTGATTTTATGACATTGGATGTGTATGTAATCAAATTGGATGGTGATTTAATGTCGATTGTAGGTTCGATTGGATTGAAACCGAATCGGACACAAAATCCCTCCTTGGCCGAGAGCTTAGTAGCATGTAAATGGGTTTGATTTTTCAATTTGTATGTTGGACATGTAATAATGAATTAAGCATGATTAATTGGACTAATATGGTGTTTTAGAAATATTGATTTAGTTGATTAATCATGTAATACACTTTATTTTAATTGAATATGAAATTGGATTTTGTCATATTAATTAATTGGGCCTAATTTGTGGAAATTGGACTTTAATATTGTAATTGGGCCTATTGGGCTTGATTTTATCAAGTTTGGTTTAGGCCAAATGGATTGGATCCAATGGGGCCCAAAACCTTGACCATAAAGCCCAAATGCGACTTAATGAACCTTTAAAGTTCAATTGGGCCTCATGGGCCAAGATTGATTTATGGGCTTATGGGGTAAATCCCGGATTGGACTTTGGTTATCGGTTTGACCCGAGTTGACCAAAAGTCCACGCCTTAAGAAATCAATTAAAAGCCCATTGGACTTTAATTGAATTAATATTGGATATTAATCGGTCTTTGAGACGCGTTACGATTAGATTTGGAATTTAAATCGTAAAAGGTTTATTAATATAAGTGTAATATTTAATTTGGAATTGAATAGTGAATTAGTATTAAATACATGTTAAATTAGATTTAATGATGTAGTTTAATTTAATTCATGAATTGTACGTTAAGTACTTATTCGCAAAAACGAGTTTGACTCGAACAAAATCAAATCGTTGTTTGAACATTGGATGATCACTTAATTATCAATTAATTAATTTGATTAGATTGATTGATAGCATGCTTATGTGTGTGAATACGTGGTTGTGTTGAATGAATAATGTATATCGGATGGATATTAGTCGGGTGGGCAATTTTAGAAATTGTTGTAATAAATTCGATTTATTAAATTGGACCTGCGTGTCCTGCCTTATCACCTCTATTCTCTTTGTATTCTCTTCTCACCTATTCCCCTCTATGTATATGAGGTTTCTTTAGAAGTGTAGTGTAACGGGTAGAAGTAATACTAGTGCTAGCTTGAGTGAGAAAGGGAGAGATTTGATCCGGATCAATGTGTTAAGTATCCATCCGCATATCATTATTATTTATTTTCATACTCGCTTTATTATGTATTTAGAATGCATGTTTAAGGGTGTATGATGATGAGACCTTAACAAGATAATTAAATCGGTAGCCAATTTGCACGCGAAAAACCCTCGTTAAATATCAAGCGTTTATTTTCCTTCCATTGAGTGATTCTTACTCAAGATCCGAGATTGGCAGGGGTTGTTGGCCAAAGTCAAGCCCTTGTCCTTCGAAGATGTGTTTTAATCACGAGGCTTTGTTCCATATCGGTGTCGTGTCCAAGTTGTGGTTTGTTGGCCAAAGTCAAGACCACTTCTTGTCCATTGACATTGATTACGAAGCTTCCATGTCAATGGGTCCGAGCTTGACTGGGATCACTAGGTTTGTTGTGCCAAAGCCAAGGCCTAGTTGATTCAGAGGAAAAAGGTTAGGGTATACATTCGATGTATAGACATATATAAGATATATGTTTGGGACTTGGATGTCCACCTACTGGATCTAGGAGTTGGATTAGATCCAATTGATCTTCGAGATCTACCTAGTTAATTATCATACAATTTGTTGGCCAAAGTCAAGATTGTGTGATATTTAACGGGATCCTAGCCCACTAGGAAACACGGTTTCCCGAGTACTCAACAGAGGGTTAGAGCTCGACGAAAAATAGTGGGAGGTAAGTATTGAATTGCAACATTCGTTCAATTACTCGCCATACGCGCTCAAATAAATATCACACACGTCATATTTATCAAACGTATTAGTTGGACTAATATTTTTATGTTGTTTTAAAATATATATAGTTGGACTATATACAAACTCATTCAATATATAGTTGATTTTATAATTGGATTATAGTAATCAATATAATTGAATTAAAATGATAGTTGATTTTATAATTAGATTATAGTAATCAATATTAAAATATACTGATTAAATAATTGGATTATTGTAATCATTATAATAAATAGTACTTTATTAATTGATTAAATAGTTGGACTATTAAAATCAAGAAAGAATTGAAAAGTTGGATATTTAAAATATAATCTGGGATTAAAATATTTTAAATGATTTAATTTTCAAATTGGGAATAAATAAATAGGTACTTTATTTGATAAAATAACTCATTATACCTTAAGCCCAAAATTAAGCAAGATAAGTAGAGCATAAAATCTTTGGAAGATTTTTGTGATGATGACTTTAATGCTTAATTTAATATACTTGTCATAAATCTAATTTTGGATTTAAGAAGTATTAAAATTGCAATTTATAATTCTTTAGAATTAATTGACTATTCATGTAAAGTCAAAGTTTGCAATTGGGCGTGTTACACAAGGTGCACATCGTTTCGATATTCCAAAACCAAAGGCTTGGCCAAAGGTTTGTGAAATATTGAAAAGATAATTGACATATCTACCATTAAGGTATGTACTTAAATTAGGAACTGTTATAATGTAACTAGTTTGACTAGAGACATTATCTCTATATCAGTGTTTAATCCGTTGCGGATAAACCTTTATATTCTAGAACACTAAAGTGTTTTATTATATAAAGATGATACTGAGATAAACACATTAGATGTGAATAACAGAATTTATATTGACAAATAAATAGCTCAAATTGATTTGATCAATAGAGACTTATTTGTGGCATTGTTGTCTGGGACACAATTAAACGAGACTCGTATATCCACACTTTTGAAGAGTGTGTACTAGGACTGATTTGACTATTCAAATAAGGTCTGCGAATCTAGTTTATTAGGTAAAGTACCTAAAATACTATTTATTTACTTGGTAATAGTGAAAAGGCCACCGATCTGTTAGCCCTATTCATGGTGAAGAAAGTGGGCCCATATCTAGCTAGGGTAGATATGAACATGAATATTTCGTGACCTTGACGGATGTAGCATCACGTTATGGTTATGTGTTACTTTTGAAGAACACAAATCGGAAACATCAGAGTTTCGACACGAAATAGAAAAACAGATCGGCTATAGTATTATTCCGCCACGGTAAGGCCATAATGGAAAATACTTAAGCAGTAAGTTCAAACATACATGAAAGAGTATAGTATTCTTTCAGATGAGGACTCCTCCCGAGACACGTCAGTTTGACGGTGTGTCCAAACTAAAAACCGAATTTTGTTGGACATGATAAGGTTTATCACGAGTCGCTCTGAGCTACCATTTCCTTCTAAAAGATATGTATTAACAGTGCAAAACTTATTTAGAATAAGTTTCCATATAAATCTGTTTGACAGATATCATATAGGATATGAAAAGGAAAGAAACAGAGTTTCTCATTCCTAATAATTTGGGTATGCCAGGCATAACGTTTGGATGATACCAACTAAAAGACCCAAATTGGATAAGTGCCAATATAGGGTATCCTAAGGGAAACCATAAGTATAGTACTTATAATTCTCACATGAGAACAATGTGATTGTTGCTCACCATGTGGTTTTTCCTGAGAGGAATACTGATATGCAGTGGTCAGTGGGAGGATAGTGATACTCGATGAAAATCGGAGTAATACTGTTCAAGGCACGAAGTCCTTAATGGAACACATACAGTTCATCAATGATGAATCTGTACCATTAATCTTCGAATACACAAGAACTGAGTAGATCGGATAGAGTCAGAAAACAATCTAGCGTATGGGTTTCTGATCTAACCTCATAGAGATGTAAATCTTATGAAGGTATATCCACCGACTACGTTTTGAGGAAGTGATACGAGGTATCGACTCCCTAATATGGCAAAGTGCCATGAGTCCGAAATGGATTCCATGTATAACAACTATTTTGGATACTGGTTGTTGTACCACAAGGCATTGTGCCTATGGTGCATTAAACGTCTTCAAGGAAGACATACATGGAAGGCAACATACCCCCACGTACAAAGCTGGGCTTTTGACGGAAAGGTATCGTTATCAACATTGTGTTAATAACGGTTCAACCTTTTACCTGTTGCCATGGTAAATCCATTTTGAAGATGCTTGTAGATAACTGTATATTTCATTTATGAAATGTGTCAGTTACAAATCAAAATCGCTTTCCTGAAAAGGAAACCTTTTGGAGGATGTTTACAACATCCTGACGATTTTGAATAACCGACAAACAAGGTTTGCGGGTTATTCGATCCATGTTTGGATTGAAGCAAGCATAAGGTTCTTGGAACTGTCGTTTTGAAAAATAATAATGATTTATGATTTGACTCAAAACGAAATAATTCTTGTGTATATAAGGAGGTTAGTGGGAGAGCGCACTGACAGTTAAATTCCCATGAAGCAATTAATGAAAGCTTGGCTTTCATAGATATTCTTTCAATAGAAATTCTCCGTAGAATTCTGGGGAGTAACAACCTTTATTCGAGGAATAAAGATCTACTGGGATAGATTTGGAGTTGGTTAACACTCTCTGGGAAATTGTACATTTAAAATGTACTTGTATTGGTGTCTCATACGCTTCGAGCATATGGAGTCACAATTGGGTCAATCCAAGTAATAGTCACTGGATTGAACATTAAGAACATCTGTTAGTATCTGAGAGAACTAAAGATGTTGTCTTAAACTATGGAGAAGGAGAACTTGAACTGACTGGGATCACTGCTACAAGTTTCCAAACAATTAAATACTGCGGTACTATAAAGTTTGAATAACGGGACAGTAAGCTGGAAATCTTCCGAGCAAGATAACTGTTGCCGAATAAACAAAAAATGCGGATTATTGCTGCAGCTGAGGCAGCAATAGAAGCCATTTGGGTCGATAATAAATCTAATTAGATTAGATATAGTTCTGTTAGCAGCTGAGCTAGGCGTCAGCACAAGGCTAAAGAATTAAAGGTCTCATCGACGATCCAGATATACTTCTATATTCATCTGATTCGTTCGGATCATACATCGTGGCGATGTGATGATCGTATAAATCGCGTCAGACGATAATCATACAAATCCGCTGACGAAAACCTTTCCTCCTCAGCAATTTGAGCGAACCGTACATAGTTCGGGTGTTAGACACTCGAGTGACTGGCTATGTGCCAAGTGGGAGATTGTTGGACAAAATGACCCATAGCGTCACTATTTGCACAGATCATTGTGTTGCTGTAGCAAATTAACTATGTAACAAGGAAATTGCATTCTCGTCATTTGTGATTAGATCACCATAGATATATAAATGAAGAGAGGTCTCTATGATTAGTTCCTGGATTGAGATGATATGAGACAGTATCAGTCCACGAAGGATTAATCATTAAATATCCCTAGCCGTAGTATTATCGAGACTGGACATCGATAATGCGGAATAGGCTAGTATTGCACTTGTGCGCGTTGTGAGGGCACAACGGCATAGTTCTCATATATATAAGTATTGGATACTTGTGCAAGTGCGATAGGAGGTCGTGTTTCACCGATGGTACGGGAAACAGCTTCGCTCTGGATAGACCCTTCGGAATCCCATTGGTATTATGACTAGGTGTCTATGGGAGGCCGAAATCAAGGTAGGTGTGTATAGTCTTAACCTGAGACTTGCATCGCTAATGCTTACGACAATCGATATACTTTAGTTGAGGTCGTCTAGGACTCTAACCGGTTCTGTGTACGCCAATGCCGGTATATTGAGAATCGTAGTGTATTGGATGTGATGTCAAGACGGAAGTATCACTCCAGTCATAGTGGAGATGATGTCACGCAGGATACGGTATTAGTGCTCTTAAGAGATGCGCATCCAATCGTGATATTATGACCAGGTCATGAATATCCGATTATAGAGACTAGTTACCAGACATCCGATATGTGTTTCGGACGGGGCAGACACTTATCCAGCCCCAGCCCTAGCACGTGACTATCCGATACTGGGCCGATATACACAATACATTAGTATACTACGCTTGATACAGATCTTAAATATTCTTTAATGGATATGTCCGGAGAATTAGGTAGACTTGGTGCTTTGCTAGGAGTCGACCTTGTCTCGTAAATCGGTAGAACGTAGTACTTGGTACGTACGTGATTCGGATACTCCGACGACCGTATTTACTGCCAGATTATCCGGAGATCTCATGGGTCGCTTCCCGATAATCCACCGATGACGCACAACTCGCACTCTTGAATAATCTGGGATTATAAAGAAGAGAGAGAGAAAATTAATCTAGGATTAATTACGAAGATATTTTATCTAGGATAAAATATCGTCTAGAGAGAGATAACGATTAATTTGGAATTAATCGGTAAATTAATATATTCGATATATTAAACGAAATTAGATTTCGACGCGGAATTAAAATTAGATTTTAATTCGGGCAAACGAGTTAATTTAGAATTAATTCGTTAGCGACGTAAATAATAATTTCGCTAGCCGCAATTATTCGATTGATTTAACGTCGCGACGTAAGCTCGGTATTTCGGAAATATCGAACCCGGACGCGTGAGTGCACGTGGGCCCACTTTCATTTGGAAACGTGTGGGGCCCACATGACACATGTCATATTATGCATTATTTAAATCTAATGCATTGCATGTAGATAGTGTACATTGCACTCAATGTCATTGCATGGAAATTGAGTGTTTGACACTCTAAGCCATTGCATGATTTGTGTCATAAATTTATTATTAATTTAATAAATTTTTATGGCATAAATATAAATTGATTTTTGGTAAATCATTTTTAACATAATACAAGATCATCTCTCTCAAATTTTCTCCTCTTCTCACGCCTAAAACTGAAACATGTTACTGTGTTTGGAACCAATTTTGGCGTGGACTTTAGGGAAGAATAGAGTGGATTTTCATGGTGAAAATTCAAGTGCTAGCACACTACGAGTCTTGCGAAGGTGGTAGGGAGGTTCACCCATGAGGCGGGATTCATCCGACGGAGTTTGGAGCTTCGTTTTGAGACCCGAAACTACCAAGACAGTGAGCATGGACTGCTGCAGTGGGCTTACAAGGCAGTGCGTTTTTGGGCATGATTCATCTTCAAATCGACATAACCGATCAATGTAAGTATTCCGCTATCTTCGTTGGTGTATTCACGCATGTTTTCATTCTTGTTTTTGATCTTGGGACCTAGATTTTTACCAACAGAGTGTTCCAAGTTGTGATGGAACCTGCTGGTAACGAATGTAGCCAAGCTTTAGCTCTGTCTTTCAGGGAATATGGAAAAACCTGCAGTCTCATTGCTTCTTCAGCTGCTCGGTTGTAATTGAAAGTACCGCAAACTTCCAGGAAGTTGCTGATATGGGCATTAGGATCTTCAGTTGCATTTCCCCTAAATTGTACTGACTGCTGAATCATCTGGATGCATGTTTTGATGTCACACGCATTTGCTGGTAAAGGAGGAAGTAAAATACAGGAAATGAAGTCGTCGACCACCGGAATGGTTCTGTCTCGAATGGGTATTGGTGGTGCAACCTCCAAAGGTTCAGGTTCCATGTTGACTAAAGCTTCTTGGCCTTCTCGCATTTCCCTTCTCAACTCTCTGATGGTTCTTTCAATTTCTAAGTCAAGCGGTCGGAGTTCAAAGCTTCTGGTTCGTCTCATGTAGTTTCTGAGAACCTGAAACACAAGAAAACAAAAACAATAAGTAAAAAAAAAAAATTAGATACAAGTAACGTATCTAACCCCAAAACTAATAGTGAAAGATAAATAAGTCCCCGGCAACGGCGCCAAAAACTTGACCGGTGCTTACACACACGCGTATAACGCAAGCGCATGTATCGTTCAAGTAGTATAAAAAGTATCGATCCCACGAGGACTTAATACCTAATCTATTAATTTTATAAGGTCAAATGATTACTAGTATCTAACAGGTTGATTGATTGATTTGAAATGGTGATGATTTTGAATTTAAAAACAAGTAAATAAAATTGCGCGAAAGTAGGTTTAAGAAAATTCAATATTAGGAAACTATCTAGGGTTGTGAATCTTCCAATATCATTTTAACGATGAAGTGGTTATTTCATTTTTGTGTAATATATCGGTTTACTAACCTGGAACACTAAATTATGCGAAAGCCTCTGTCGATGGTCATACGCAAATACCCAGTATAACCCAAATGAACCATATGTCTATGTCAACCAAATTACCTGGATTCATTAAGTTTAAGTTCCAATTATGGCTACCCCCGCCCGACAGGTATATGTCTATCCTGTAAGGAAATCTATTAAAGGGTTATCTATCCTCAAGGAGAATATCGTGGGCTATTAAGTCTAAGGCTAAAACCTAAAATTCATTTGTCAAGTTTATTTTAGATTTACCAGATCAATCTTATTAATGGCCAATTAACAAGACGCATTAAGCTTAAGACTTAATAAGTAAACCTTTAAATTACCCAAACTATAAAATAACCCCTTATAAACCTGTGATATTAGAATTCATCACAACCCTAGATAACTAACTTATTTACGACACATAACTAGGGCTAGTAAAAACTTAAATAAAATAAAAGACATAAAGTAAAATGCTGAAAAGTAGATTGCTGAAAAGTAAATGACGGAAAGTAAATGCTCAAATTAAATACTGAAAATTAAATGCTGAAAAATAAATGCTGAAAGTAAATTACTGAAAAGTAAATGCTGAAAGTAAATTGCTGAAAAGTAAATGCTGAAAGTAAATTGTTGAAAAGTAAATAAAGTAAAAGTACAATAAAAAGGAAATGCTTAGGTAAAAGGATCCACTTTTATTACTTCTATTTTAGATATCTCCCTTAATATATTATATTAATTTTACATGATAATTACCAACCAGCCATATAGGCGGTATCCAGATTAAGTCAAATTAATAATTAATTACCAACCGACCAATCAGGCGGTATCCAGTTTAGTCAGGTTAAAACCAATTTAAATAATTACCAACCGACCAATATGATGGTATCCTCTTTAAGTCAGGTTCTAACTAGTTTATATATTATAATTAAGGGAGATTAATCTAAATATTAGTAATAAAAGTTTTACCCTTTACCCCAGCAAAGGGGAGTTACCTCCTCATTACTGAAAAGTAAAAACTGAAAATTAAAGAAAGAGAAGTATTGTGCGTAAAAGTAAATTGCGGAAAGTAAAAACTGAAAAGTAAAGAAAAGAAAGTGCGAAAGTGCAAATTAATTACTGAAAGCTGTAAATAAACAAACAAGATACATTCTTCTTAGTATTCTTAAGGAATTCCTTAGAAGAAAGTATGAATTTTACAAATGAAACGGCTTGGTATTTATAGGCAAAATTTTGTCTCCATCAAATCATCCACCAAATCCATTATTAATTGCTCCACTAATTGCTCCACCAAATCCATTATTAATTGCTCTAATAATTTCTTATCATGTTTGGTGGTGATTTGATTATTTTTATTATTTATTTATTAATTTATTTTTTTGCTTTGAAAATGATTGAAAATGACTTTAATAATTACACACAAAACACTTCTGGATGGTTCATCAATTTCGGGCATTAAATCTTCCGAATTCGAAATTATTTTGTCTTTCAAAGTTGTAGATCTTTTAGTCTTCTTTAATCTGGATCTTGAATCCGCTCCATTCGATATCGGAGTAAAACGTTATGCCCAAAATACTACAGATGCACAAAATTGGAATTTCCAAAACTGTACTTCGTTAAAACGCTTTTTCAAGTTTCCAATCTCCAAAATTAATATTTCAAGTCCAATTTTTGCCCTTATTTGACCCACATTTCATCCTAAATGATTTCATTGTGTCCCAATATTATTTTATCTGCAAAATAAACTAAAACACATCAAAACGTTCATCAAACCCGAGAAACTAAACAAAATATTAAGTAAAAAAGGGCGGTAAATATTGATATATTTTCCGCTCATAAATTATATTTGGACTTTATGGAAATGGTTTTAGGCCCAATTGGATCCAACCAATTATCCTAAACCAAACTTGGTCCAACCAAGCTCATTAAGCCCAAATACAACATTTTTAGCCCAATTCCAAATTAAGCCCAACTAATTAAATTACAATATTCCAAATTTCACAATTTAATTAATTAAAGTGTATAGCAATAATTAATTATTCAAATTAACATTTCCAAAATAACAATTTACATAATTAATTATGTTTTATATAATCAACTTATGTCCAACATAAATTGAAGCAAAATCAATCCCAACATGCTCTTAAGCTCTCGACAATATGGTGATTTTTATATCAATTTTGATTTCAATCCAATTAAATTACAAACTAATATATCCCATGTATTTTAAACATATCCAATTGTCTAAAATTCAAAAATCACCAAGAGCTAGGGTTCCAATACTTTCGGCCAAGCCTCAAATTTGGGGAAAATTAATCCAATTAATTTTTTCTTCAAATTGATCATGCACAACTCAAAGTTAACATATTATAAGCATGCTCAAACAAACAATTTGAATAAAACATGCTCAAATAAAAAATAGCCAAATTAAAGTTCAAGAACCATAAATTCAATTTCATGCTTAATAACCGCTCTGATACCATTGTTGGGTTTTCTAGGTCAAACCAAGATCAATTAAGCAATGAAACATGTAAATACAACAAAGTAAGATGGTGGAAATACTCACTTTGATCGGATTTTGGATGCGTTGAACATAAAAAAATTTCCTCCATGGAATTCGGCCAAGCTCCTTGGTGTGATCTTCAATCCAAGCTTCAAACTTTGTTGTTGATTCCATGCTCAAGGATTGGTTTCCCTATCACCTTTGAATGACTCCTTGATGTGCTAGCATTCTTGATTTTGAATGAAAAATAAAAGAGAATGAACCATAGGTTCACGCCCAACTTGAGAGAAAAAAAAGCCATGCATTCGGCTAAGGAGAGAAAAAATGTGAGAGTTGTGTGTTTGTTTCTAAAACAATTAATTCCCCTTCAAAAATTCTCTCAAACTTTTGTATATCCTTTTCCAAAAAGGCCAAAACAATTTGGAGGGAAAATGACATTAATTGCCTTCAACTACTCCCATCACCAAAAAGTGACTTGCATCACATCACTCAAAGTTGATGTGACTTCCATCACAAAATGTGACTTGCGATGTGACTTGTGGGCCGCACTTTAATTCAAAATACGAGTGGGCCCCCAAACACATTCCGGGCTCAGGTTCGTTAATTCTGAATTAACGAACTTTCCGTTACGACGTAATTAAATCAAATTTAATTAAATAACTATGCCTAGCAAAATTACTATTTACGTCGCTCGCGAATTAATTCTAAATCAATTCGTTAGCCCGAATTAAAATCCAATTTTAATTCCGTGTCAATATCAAATTTCGTATAATATATCGAATATATTATTTTATCGATTAATTCCAAATTAATCGTTCTCTCTCTTTAAATAATATTTTAACCCAGATAAAATTTTTCCGTAATTAATCCTAGATTAATTTTCTCTGTCTTATAATTAATCCCAGATTAATTATGTTTGAGTCATACGTCATCGGTGAATCTTCAGGAAGCGGCCCATGAGATCCCTGGATATGTTGGTAGTAAATCCGATCGTCGGACTATCCGAACACGTACATACCTAGTACTACGTTTTTACCGATTTACGAGACATAGTTGGCTTCTAGCAAAGCACCGTGCCTACCCAATTCTCCAGAAATATTCTTTTAAGGAATATGTAATCTGTGTCAGGCGTAGTATCGTAGTATTGTGTATTGCGATCCAATATCGGATATCACATGCTAGGCCTGGGGCTGGAATTGTGTCTGCCCCGTACGAAGTATATATCGAATCTCTGGTAACTAGTCTCTATAATCGGATAAGCATGACCTATTCATATTATCCCGATAGCTGTAGCATACAAGAGTACCAGTTCCTTATCCTACGTGACCATCATCTCCATATGACTGAAGTAATACTTTCTTCTTAGTGGGCTAGGATCCCGTTAAATAACACACAACCTTGACTTTGGCCAACAAGCTGTATGCTATTTAACTACGTATATCTCTAAGATCAATTGGATCTCACCCAATTCCTAGATCCAGTAGGTGGATATCCAAGTCCGAAACATATATCTAATATATGCCAATATATCCGATATATTCTTTAACCTTTTTCCTCTGAATCAACTAAGCCTTGACTTTGGCACAACAAGCTTAATGATTCCAGTTAAGCGGAACCCATTAACTTTGGAAAGCTTCGTAATCGATGTCGATGGACAAGAAGTGATCTTGACTTTGACCAACAAATCACAACTTGGACAAGACATGCGATATGGAACAAAGCCTTCATGATTCAAACACATCCACGATGGACAAAGGTCTTTACTTTGGCCAACAAACCAGTGCCAATCTTGGATCTTGAGAATGAATCATTCAATGGAAGGAAAGCGCTTAATATTTGTTGAGGGTTTTTTTCACGTAATTGGCAACCAATTAATTATCTTTGATTAGGTCTCATCAAACACCCTTAAACATGCATTCTAAAAGCGTAATAAGGCGCGATAAATAAATTAATATTGATATACAGATGGATATTTAAAACATTTTGTTCCTAAAACAAATCTCTCCATTTCCTCTCTCCCGCTAGCCCAAATCTTACTTCTACCCAATTACATAACACTTCTAGAGAAACCTCATTTACATTTAGGGGAATAGGTGAGAAGAGAAATACAAAGAGTCAATAGGTAATAGGCTGGACACGCAGGTCCAATTAAATAAATTCTAAATTTATTACAACAATTTCCAAAATTGCCCTCACCCATCTAATATCCATCTGATATACATTATTCATACATCACATCCATGTATTCACACAAAACATTTATCAATCAATTTAATCCAATTAATTAATCTTTAATTAAAGACCATCCAATGTTCAAACAACGATTTGATTTGCGCGAGTCCAACTCGTTTAAGAATAAGTACTCAAAGTACGAATTCTTGAATTATATCAAACTACAATATTAAATCCAATTTAATTTGTATTCAATACTAATTCTTTATTTAATTCCAAATTAAATAATTACACTTTATTAATGACCTTTGCGACTTAGATTCTAAATCTACTCTTAACGGGTCTCAAAGCCCAATTAACATCTAATGTCAATTTAATTAAAGTCCAATGAGCTTTCAATTAATTTATAAGGCATGGACTTTGGCAACCAAAGCCCAATAAAGAATCACCATTTGCCAAAAATCAATTTAGGCCCATTAGGCCCAATTAAAATTTTAAAGGCCCTTATATTATATTTGGACTTTATGGAAATGGTTTTAGGCCCAATTGGATCCAACCAATTATCATAAACCAAACTTGGCCCAACCAAGCCCATTAAGCCCAAACACAACATTTTTAGCCCAATTCCAAATTAAGCCCAACTAATTAAATTACAATATTCCAAATTTCACAATTTAATTAATTAAAGTATATAGCCATAATTAAGTATTCAAATTAACATTTCCAAAATACCAATTTACATAATTAATCATGCTTTATATAATCAACTTATGTCCAACACAAATTGAAGCAAAATCAATCCCAACATGCTCTTAAGCTCTCGGCAATATGGTGATTTTTATATCAATTTTGATTTCAATCCAATTAAATCACAAACTAATATATCCCATGTATTTTAAACATATTCAATTGTTTAAAATTCAAAAATCACCAAGAGTTAGGGTTCCAATACTTTCAGCCAAGCCTCAAATTTGGTGAAAATTAATCCAATTAATTTTTTCTTCAAATTGATCATGCAAAATTCAAAGTTAACATATTATAAGCATGCTCAAACAAACAATTTGAATAAAACAGGCTAAAATCAAAAATACCCAAATTAAGTTCAAGAACCCTAAATTCAATTTCATGCTTAATAACCGCTCTGATACCATTGTTGGGTTTTCTAGGTCAAAATAAGATCAATTAAGCAATGAAATATCTAAATACAACAAAGTAAGATGGCAGAAATACTCACTTTGATCGGATTTTGGATGCGTTGAACATAAAAAAATTTCCTCCATGGAATTCGGCCAAGCTCATTGGTGTGATCTTCAATCCAAGCTCCAAGCTTTGTTGTTGATTCCATGTTGAAGGATTGGTTTCCATATCACCTTTGAATGACTCCTTGATGTGCCAACATTCATGATTTTGAATGAAAAATCAAAGAGAATGAACCCTAGGTTCACGCCCAACTTGAGAGAAAAAGAGGCCATGCATTCAGCCAATGAGAGAAAAAAATGTGAGAGTTGTGTGTTTGTTTCTAAAATAAATAATTCCCCATCAAAAAGTCTCTCAAACTTTTGTATATCCTTTTCCAAAAAGGCTAAAACAATTTGGAGGGAAAATGGCATTAATTGCCTTAAACTACTTCATCACCAAAAAGTGACTTGCATCACATCACTCAAAGTTGATGTGACTTCCATCACAAAAGGTGACTTACGATGTGACTTGTGGGACACACTTTAATACAAAATTCGGGTGGGCCCGCAAACACATTCAAGGCTCGGGTTCGTTAATTCTGAATTAACGAACTTTCCATTGCGACGTAATTAAATCAAATTTAATTAAATAATTATGCCTAGCAAAATTACTATTCACATCGCTCGCGAATTAATTCTAAATCAATTCGTTAGCCCGAATTAAAATCCAATTTTAATTCCGTGTCGAAATCTAATTTCGTATAATATATCGAATATATTATTTTATCGATTAATTCCAAATTAATCGTTCTCTCTCTTTAAATAGTATTTTATCCCAGATAAAATTTCTCCGTAATTAATCCTAGATTAATTTTCTCTGCCTTATAATTAATCCCAGATTAATTATGTTCGAGTCATACGTCATCGGTGATTCTTCGGGATGCGACCCATGAGATCCCAGGATAGGTTGGCAGTAAATCCGGTCGTTGGATTATCCGAACACGTACGTACCTAGTACTACGTTTTTACCGATTTATGAGACATGGTTGGCTTCTTGCAAAGCACCGTGCCTGCCCAATATTCCAGAAATATTATTTTAAGGAATATGTAATCTGTGTCAGGCGTAGTATACATAGTATTGCGTATTGCGATCCAGTATCAGATGCCACATGCTAGGCTTGGGGCTGGAATTGTGTCTGCCCCGTACGAAGCATATATCGGATCTCTGGTAACTAGTCTCTATAATCGGATAAACATGAACTTGTCATATTATCCCGATAGTTGCAGCATACAAGAGTACCAGTTCCTTATCCTACGTGACCATCATCTCCATATGACTGAAGTGATATTTCCATCTTGACATCACACCCAATACACTACGATTCTCAATATACCCAGAAGAGACGTACACAGAACCTGTTAAAGCCCTGGACGACCAAAACCAAAGTATATTGATTGTCGCAAGTATTAGCGATGTAAGTCTAAGGTTAGACCAAATACACCTACCCTGATTCGGACTTCCATAGACACATAGTCATACTACTAATGGAATTCCGAGGAGTCTATCCAGAGCGAAGCTGTTTCCGTACCATCGATAAACACAACCTCCAATTACACTTGCATGAGTATCCAATACCCAAATATACGAGAACTATATCGTTATGCTCCCATAACACGCACAAGTGTAATACTAGTCTATTTCGCATTATCGATGTCTAGTCTCGATAATACTACGATTAGGGATATTTTAATGATTAAACCTTAGTGGATTAATACTGTCTCATATCTTATTAATCCGGAACTAATCATATGGACTTTTATCATTTATATATCCCGGTAATCCAATTACAAATGATAAAAGAGCAATTTCCTATTTCACATAGTTAATTTGTACAACAACACCATGTTCTGTACAAATAGCGATACTATGGGTCATAATTGTCCAACATTTGTAACCATTACAACACTGACTGAACTATATATCTCATGTAAGAACCGCTTTACTAGTGTAGCGAAATCATGTTAGACACCTGAATCACACTTGAAAAAATTTTATGCCCTTCCCTTTGGTAGGCCGAGTGAAAACGGTACAACCACTGAAATTTTGCTTCTTTTTTTGATAAAATTCCATCTTCGAAACAACCCCGGAATAGTCTCCGAATAGCCTCCGAAAAAAAAAAGAAAAACTAAACTGTTTGGACCCGATTCGCACCAAGCACACTGCCAAAAATACCCCTGAAATGCGTGAACTACTGTGATATTCCAGGTCTGATTTTTCAAGGAACAATAGCCCCAACACTGCCCTAAAACAACCTTATATGTTTCCCAAAAAAATATGGATTAAAGCGGAAACAAACCGAGCCCGGTTTCACCAACACACGTTGTGACAATGAGGAAAAATAAGCCTAACTATCGAGGGTTTTAAAGAATGAAAGAGATGCGTTTTGGTTCAACACCACAAAGTCTTCCGAGCTATATCTCATTATCAACGGAAACTAGTGTGGGCTAGACTCACAAAATTAATCCCTAAACGTTCTAGAGATTAATGTCACACTAAGGAAATCTTTTATTTTCCTCTTATTCTTATTTTTATTTTCTCAAAACTTTGAGAGAATTTGGAGAAGAAAAGGATGGAGGATAGGGTTAGAATGAGAAATTAGGCAAAACTAAAATCCAATTTTCTTTTTATACATAGTGTTAATAATTTCAAAAATTAACAAACCCTTGTTAGGGATATGCCCTATACCCAACTTGTGGATGGGCTATATGTACATGTATTTGTAATATTTTCATTAATTAATAAAATGGAAATCTTTATTATACGTGTCTTACATAAATTATATAAATCATCAAACACTATAATAAGTCTTGGAGTAATGAGATGATGGCTTCCACGCCTTATGAGAATCATTACTCTCAAACGTTCTTAGTCATAGTTTTATGAATAATCTGGGCGTTCACAAAGCGGAGAGACTAGCATGATGATATGATCCGCCCTGAAGTGGGGTAGCCGATCTCATAGGCTACTAACGGAGATTCGTCCGCTTGGTGTATCACATGGATGCATGAGTTGCTTGTGTCCATCGAACTGACTTCCGAAAGTTTTCATATGGAGTGTTTATCCCATGTGTCTGTGAGAACTTTCATGTATCGATTATATGACTAGTCCTTAGACTTGAGGTCTTTACAATCTTATGTGTAGATCAAAAAACTTTGACATTATCCTTCCCCGGTTAAAAAGATCTGGTCATAAGGGTATGATTGGGTCATTTGTTGAAACACATGAAGTTTGTAAAGATACAACAGAGAATCGCCACTCTCTCGGATAATATTTTCTTATAAGAGTAGTATTCCAGTTCGCGGGTTGATATGTGTGATCAGTGCTTGAGACTGTGGCCGCAGCGGAAGAATCATGTGAGATTCTTGGGTTAGCACGATTCATGACACTATCAACATCATACCTTTGACTATATGGGTGGACACTTTCCATACCCTTGGTCAAACGGTGGGGATATAGTGAGGCAAGGGACCGTATCATATGTAAATCGCATACAGAATGGGTATATATATCTTTCCTTCTCATTTGGGGGCATTGGCATGTTGCTAGATGTCAACCTTGGTCATTAAAATCGAACGACCATCTTATCGGAGGATAATTTATGTTCGATTAAATTATCACGATTTATTTCATGTCCAACTTGAGGGGAACCCAAAAGGTCACACACAACAAAGTCGAAATCAATGGTTAACTGTGCACAATACATATTTAACAGCATATATGATTGTAGTGGGAATTGTTCATAAATGCTTCAATGGGTTTAATTATTGAACAGATCATTTATGAGGTTCCTTAGTGGTTTAGGGATTGGTGAATGACGATTGGGACATTTTGGGAATTGGAATAAATAAATAAATAAAAACGTGAATAGTAAAAAAAATTTTGTTATTTGTTTTGAATTCCAATTCGGCCCAAACTCTTATTAAGGTTTTATAATCTCATTAAACCACTAAATTAAGATCCAATAGCTAAGATTAAATTAGCATTTATCCGACATCAGATTCTTAATTAATTTTGTTATCTTTGGAGCACCTATATAAACCCAAGGAATTCTTTACAAATTTTTGCACCAAACCTTTCATATCTTGGGTTAATATAAGTGAACAACTCTAAATTTTAAGAGTAATCAACTGATTTTGAGGATCCTTAAGTCTAATTGACTAGAAGAACCTCGAGTTAAAAGTTTTGAGGTATTTTCCTAGGCTAGCACCAAGGGCAAAATACTAGTGCACTCAAGGCGTAATCTTGCCGTTGAGTTTTGGCTTTGGTGTGTGCACCTTTGGAGGCCACACACTTGGGTGGCTATTTGGAACGTGGAAGAGCTTGCTGAGTTCGAGAAAAGCTTGTAGATTGGAGGGAGGACTGGATGAGTCTTCAGTTCAAGTAAGTATTTTTCTTTCTTTATTTTAATTAGAGTTCTTATGATAATTAGCATGTTTAGGTTTATGTTCTTTGCATGTTTTATGAGTTCTTATGCTTAGAATATATAGTAACAAGCCTAGGCTTGTAGAATAATCAAAACAAATGGGTCTTGGAAAAAGGGATAGCAGCGTCATAATTTGATTTTTTCTTGATTTTCCGCTGCGCACTCGCAGCTGCTTCCCAACAGTGGTATCAGCGCACCGTTTTTGTTTTGATTAGTTCTCTCCCATTTGAACTCGAAATTAGGTGTGTAAAAGCTCGTTGGAAAGCTAACACCCTAAAAGTAATTTTAGGCACAATTTTTACATGATTTAGTTAAGTTTGAATTGTGAAATTGCATTTAAAGTTCAAGCATCTGTAAAAAAACATAATAGTAAATTTATTTGATTAAAATAAAATGCAATATCATAATCAAATATTAATCAAAGTTATTTAATGCCTAAAATAATTCCAACATATTAAAACTCATATGCTTGATGATTCTATGTATGATTAGAATTGGCATGATTATTTTAGGGTGCAAGCATCTAGAGACTTTCTAAGGAAATATAGTGTATTGCTTATCCATTAGCTAAGTAATTATTCCGTGATGAACTTAGAGATTTATTACCTTTAAGGCTAATAGATATAAATCACTTGTTTATAATAAAAGACATTATAAAAGATACAAGTGGGGTGGGACCAAGGCATTAATAACATTTTCCAAACATTGTTAATTTAACCAAATGTATTACTTGAGTTAGATAATGATTTGGTGTCTTCCTTCACTCACTACCTTTTTATAGCCAAAAGGAAAAGCTGTGAAGACATCTAGATAATTATTTACTCAAAGCTTACCTTAAAGCATATTTAAAGTGTTGGACTAATTTGGAGGATCTATTGTTTATTCCTGTCACCAAGGCAATAAGAGCCTAAAAGGTAAGGGTATTTAAGAGAGTTCGCTCCACCCTCACTCTGAGGAATTTTCAATGGAGGAATCCATTTGATAGTTATTCACTTAAACTTGCTAAAATCCTCAATAATAATTTAAGTCTAAAATTTGCCTCCCATTGTAAAGTATAGACCCAAAGGGCTTAAACCGTATTGGCAGGACTAGGCTTTACCAGACTGACCAATACCAATTTGTCCCTAAATTGTACTGTTGACAATAGTTTGACTTTTCTGAGTCATAAGACGCATCGACCCTTAGGCATGGTCTTATAACTTAGTGGCAAAGATTGGGTGTCCACAAGGACTAGCATAAGCTATGTCATGTTTGATTGCCCAACCCAATGATCAAGAAATTGTGATATATATCATAAACTGGTTGGAAACCTACCTAATTATCGTATTTTATAACAACCGGCCCTAGTCGGAGTTATAAAATGATGATAATGGGATCCTTGCCCACAAGAAATCCATCATGTTAGGGTTGATGCGATTTGCTTAAAATTTTAAAATAATTGAGTGAGAGCAACTTCATAATATTGAAAACCATGTTATTATGAAACATTAATAAAAACATATTCCTAATTTTAACATTCTCTATTAACATATGGGTTAAAATATTTCACAAACATTCAAATGGCAAACAGAATATCAATTCGTTCCATCCTTGATGAGCATATGCTCAAAGGGGACAACTACAATGACTGGTTTATGTTGGATAATTATGACCCATAGCATCATTATTTGTACAGAACATGGTGTTGTTGTACAAATTAACTATGTGACAAAGGAAATTGCTCTTTTATCATTTGTAATTGGATTACCTGGATATATAAATGATAAAAGTCTATATGATTAGTACCCGATTAATAAGATATGAGACAGTATTAATCCACTAAGGTTTAATCATTAAATATCCCAAGTCGTAGTATTATCGAGACTGGACATCGATAATGTGGAATAGACTAGTATTACACTTGTGCGTGTTATGGAAGCGTAACGACATAGTTCTCGTATATTTTAGTATTGGATACTCATGCAAGTGTAATAAGAGGTTCTGTTTACCGATGGTACGGAAACAGCTTCGCTCTGGATAGACCCCTCGGAATCCCATTGCTAGTATGACTATGTGTCTATGGGTGTCCGAATCAAGGCAGATGTATTTGGTCTTAACCTGAGACTTGCATCGCTATTACTTGCGACAATCAATATACTTTGGTTTTTGTCGTCTGTGGCTTTAACAAGTTCTGTGTACGCCTCTTCTGGGTATATTGAGAATCGTAGTGTATTGGGTGTGATGTCAAGAAGAAAGTATCACTTCAGTCATATGGAGATGATAATCACGCGGGGATACATAACTGGTACTCTAAGTGTTATAGCCATCGGGGAAGTATGACTAGGTCATGACTTTTCGATCATAAAGAGACTAGTTTCTAGTGATTCGATATATGCTTCGTACGGGGTAGACATAAATCCAGTCCCTAGGCCTAGCATTTGTCATCTGATACTGGATCGTAATGCGCAATACTACGTATACTACGCCTGACAAAGATCATATATTCCGTAGAAGAATATTTCTGGAGAATTGGGTAGGCACAATGCTTTGCTAGAAGCCAACCATGTCTTGTAAATCGGTAAGAACGTGGTACCGGGTACACACGTATTCGGATAGTCCAATAACCGTATTTACTTCCAACATATCCATGGATCTTGGGTCGCATCCCAAAGATTCACTTTGATATTTGACTCGAACAATATTAATCTGGGATTAATTAAGAGAGAGAAAATTAATCTGGGATTAATTACTGCAAGAATTAATCTGAGATTAATTACTGCAAGAATTAATCTGGGATTAATTATCAGAGAAAGAATTAATCTGGGATTAATTGCGTCGGGAATTTATCTGGGATTAAATTCATCGAGAGGAGGGAACACGATTAATTTGGAATTAATCAGTAAAATAAATTTAATAGTTAAATTAGAATTTTACTATTTAATTTATTTAATTGGTCTAATATATTATATTAGATATATTAATTGAAATTAGATTTCAATGCGGAATTAAGACTGGATTTTAATTCATGCGAACGAATTAATTTAGAATTAATTCTTGAGCGAGTTCCGTGATAATTTTGCGAGGCATTATTATTTAATTAAATTGGATTTAATTATGCCGAGACGGAAAATTGGTTTAATCGGATTAAACGAACACGAGCCCAAAAGTGTGTTGTGTAAATAATTTGGATTTTGAATTCAATGTGGTGGGACCCACTCACTTACATCAACTAGTCATTTGTTGATGGAAGTTGTTGGGATATTAAATTGGATTTACTAACCCATCACACCAAACAAGCAAAAGAATAATAATTAATGAATTTTTGAAATTTTTTAATTGCTCTCTCCTTGGCCGAAAGAGAGGCCAATTTTGATTTTAAAATAGGTTTGGCCGAATGGCCATAAAAACTCTCTCTTTCCACTTTGGTGCCGTGTGTCCACTGCTCACTGACCTCTCTTTGATATGGCTGAAAGTAATTCATTTTGTTTTTCAAAAAGGACAAAAGCAACTGCCCCTTTTTGGCGCATATAATGGCCGAATAATAAAAGGGCAAATTGCTCTCTTGGGTTGGCCGAATTGACTTTTTGCTTTTGAAGATGGCCGAATGGCCTCTGCTTCTTTGATTCAGTCGATTGCTTCCCTCTCTCGGGCAAATTTGTTTCTCCTTGGGAGATAAAATTTGTTCCATTTTGATCTTGCTAGCACATAAGAGAGTCAAATGATGGTGATGGGGATACTCACCCATGAGCTTGGAAGCTTCAACATCCATGGAATTTTTGAAATCCTAAATCCGATCAATGTAAGTATTCCGCAACTTTCTTGATTAGTTCACACAATAATCACGCTTAGAGATCTCGTGGCATGTCTAGGACACTAACAATGGTATTAGAGAGATATCTAAGCATGATTTAATTTCTAGGGTTTATAGACTTTATTTAGGGATTTTTGCTTGGAGCTTGTAAATGCCTAAATTGGTTGTTTGGACATGGTTGGATGATGATGACTTGGAGTTATGAATGATTGATTTTGTGAAAAATGGATTAGATTAATTTTCCCTAAAATCTATACCTTGGTCGAATACACCCTATGAATTGCTCATGGTAATTTTTTGGAAATTGACAATTGGATGTGTTAAATGGCATGATAGAAATATTGAATGTTGATTTAATTGGATTGAAATCAAATTGAATGATTTTTGTTGCCATTGTCGTAAGATGTGAAGCATGTTGTAGAATTGATTTTACCCCAATTTTGTTTAGATTAAATTAATTAGATTAAATTAATGTTTTGGAAACATTAGGTTTATTAATTAATTATGGTGATTGCACTTTAATTGAATTAATATGTAATTTGGAATGTTGTATTAATTTAATTGTTGTATTTGGGCTAATGGGCTTGGTTGGGCCAAATTTTAGTCTTGGATTATATTTGGGCCTAAATCATTTCCATAAAATCCAAAATATGACAATTAGGCTTTTAATAATTTAATTGGGCCTAATGGGCCAAAATTGATTTTATGGCATAGGGTGATTCCTATTGGGCCTAGGCATTATGGGTTAGATCCATTTTGGCCAAAGCCCACGCCTAAAGAATTAATTAAAAGCCCATTGGACTTTAATTGAATATTATTGGATACTAATTGGGCCTTTGAGACCCATTAAGATTGGATTTGGAAACCAAGTCTTTAAGGAACATAAATAAGTGTAATTATTTAATTTGGAATTAAATATGAATTAGTATTGGATACAATTTAAATTGGATTTAAAATTGTAGTTTGATATAATTCAAGAATACTTACTTTGAGTATTTATTCTTAAACGAGTTGGACTCGTGCAAATCAAATCGTTGTTTGAACATTGGATAATCATTAATCAAAGATTAATTAATTGGATTAGATTGATTGAATAACATGCTTTGTGTGAATACTTGGATGTATGTATGAATAATGTATATCAGATGGATATTAGAAGGGTGAGGGCAATTTTGGAAATTGTTGTAATAAATTTAGAATTTATTAAATTGGACCTGCGTGTCCAGCCTATTACCTATTTTCTCATTGTATTTCTCTTCTCACCAATTCCCCTCAATGTAAATGAGGTTTCTTTAGAAGTATTATGTAATTGGGTAGAAGTATTAATAGTGCTAGCGGGAGAGGGGAAAAGGGAGAGATTTGTTCTAGGAACAATTTGTTGTATATCCATCCGCATATCAGTATTAATTTTATCGCACCTTATTATGCTTTTGAAATGCATGTTTAAGGGTGAAAGATGAGACCTAATTAAAGATAATAAATTGGTTGCCAACACGCTACAAAAACCCTCATTTTATATTAAGCGTTTTTCCTTCCATTGAGTGATTCTCTCTCAAGATCCAAGATTGGCATTGGTTTGTTGGCCAATGTCAAGACCTTTGTCCACCGCAGATGTGTTTGAATCACGAAAGATTTGTTCCATATCATACATCTTGGGCAAGTTGTGATTTGTTGGCCAAAGTCAAGGTCACTTCTTGTTCATCGACCTCGATTACGAAGCTTTGCCACTGTCAATGGGTCACGTTTAACTGGTTTCATTAAGCTTGTTGAGCAAAAGCCAAGGCTTAGTTGATTCAGAGGAAAAAGTTTAGGAAATATATTGGATATATTGGCATATATTCGATATATGTTTCGGACTTTGAGGTCCACCTACCGGATCTAGGAATTGGATGGGATCCAATTGATCTTAGAGATCTACCTAGTTAAGTTTCATACAACTTGTTGGCCAAAGTCAAGGTTGTGTGTTATTTAACAGGATCCTAGCCCACTAGGAAACTAGGTTTCCCGAGTACTCCACAGAGGGTTAGAGGCTCACCGAAAAATAGTGGGAGGCAAGTATTAAATTTGTAATTTCGTTTAGATACTTGCCAATACACACTCTTTTCATTTTTCGTCATTAATTATAGATATATTAGTTGGACTAATATTTAATTATTGTATTAATTAAACAGTTAGACTGTATTCAAACTACTTCATTTGTGGTTGGTTATATAGTTAAACTATAGTAATCAATATATTTGAATGTAACCAATCAATTGTAGTTGATTATATAGTTAGACTATAGTAATCATTACATTTAATTGTACCCGAAATCGTTGATTGGATAGTTGGACTATAACAATCAAGATGACTGAAAGATTAGCGTCAAAGGACATAATCCTGGGGAAAATGTCTTTAACGGCTTTAATTTTCAGATTGGGAATAGAACTTCAGGATAGTCCTGAGAGTTGAGAATTTTTCTATTTGATAGAGAAACCTTTCGGTCCTGAGCCCAAAGTTGAGCGAATAGTAGAGCATGAGCTTAGGAAGACTCATTGTGATGATAACTTTAGTGCTCAATCCGTTATGAACAGCCAGAGCTTCTTAAAATGACATATCCTAAGTTGTCTGCCTAAACTGTGGCAAACGAGATCACTAGAAGTGTGATTGCCGTATGGACAAGGCAAACATGAAGGAAGTGAAGGCGAGACAAGGTTCTGGCTTCAAGAATGTTTGTTATAAACATGTTCACTACTGGTTTTAAAATTGGATTTTTTATACTAGATGTGGTACATAAATATATGTACTGATGTGCAGGATCTGCTAACTAACAAGAGATTGGCTTTAGATGAGATCGAACTGCGAGTCGGAAATAGGACGGGAGTCGCTATTTTGGCCGTAGAAACCTAAGTTTTGGAACTGCCCTTGGGCATGTACTCAAATTAGGAGACTTTTATAATGTATCTAGTTTGACTAAGAAATATTATCTCTATATCTAGTTTAACCCGTTGCGGGTATACCTTTATATTCCGAAACATCGGGTGTTTTGTTTATAAAGATGATATCCATATATCTACATTAGATGTAAGTAATAGTATTTATATTTAGAATATAAATGAATCTTAAACATGTAATATGACAAACAAAAGCTCAAACTGAGTAGATCAAATGGGACTTAAAGGTGGCATTGTTGTCTGGGACACAATAATAATACTCGTATATCCACACTTTCGAAGAATGAATGCTAGGACAGATTTGATTCTAATTCAAATGATGTCTACGAATCTAGTTTATTAGACAAAGTGCCTAAAACACCTTTTACTTGGTAAAAGTGCACGTGCCGCCGATCTGTTACCCATCGTTCATGGTGACATAAGTGGGCCCATGTCTAGCTAGGCTAGAGGTGGATATGAATACTTCGTAACCTTTACGGATGTGGCATTGCGTTACAATTATGTGTATCTTATGAAACACAAGTGAGAAACTTTTGAGTAATTCAAAGTGTTTCGACACGAAGTAAGAAAACATACCGATAAAGTATTAAAAACATTACGGTCGGACCATAGTGTAAAATACTTAAATATATAACTTTCAAGATTACTTGAAAGAGTATGGTATTCTTTCACAGTGGACTCCTCACGGGACACCTCAATTTGAAGGTGTGTCCGAAAGGAGAAACCGGACTTTGTTGGACATCGTAAGGTTAATGATGAGTCGCTCTGAGCTATCAATTTCCTTCACGAGATAAGCATTGAACAGTTCAATACTTATTTTGAATAAGGTTCCGTTAAAATCTGTTAGACAGACTTCATATTAGATATGAACAGGAAAGAAAACGAGTTTCTCATTCCTGAAGATTTGGGAATGCTGTGCATATGTTTGGATGGTACCAAGCTAGAACCCAAATCGGATAAGTGCCTATTTGTAGGTTGTCCTAGGGAAACCAAAGTATAGTACTTATACACCTCACAAGAGAACAATGTAATTGTTGCTCTCCATGCGGTTTTCCTAAGAGGAATTCATGTATGCAGTGGTAAGTGGGAAGAAAGTAAAACTCGATAAAAATCGAAGTAATACTATTCCTAGCACCGAGTCCTCACGGAACACCGACAGTTCATCAGGGATGAAACTGTACCAAAAATCTTCGAATACACAAGAACCGCGTAGATTGGAGAGTGTCAGAAAACAACCTAGGAGGTATGGGTTTCTGATCTCACCTCATGTAGACCTCAATCTTATTGAGGAAAACGAACTGGCTAGGTATGAGGAAGTGATACAAGGTACCGACTTTTTTTATGGCAAAGTGTCATGAAGTCCGAAATGGATTCCATGTATATCAACCAAGTTTGGATACTGGTTGATGTACGAGAAGGCATTGTGCCTATTGGTACTATATGTGTCTTCAAGGAAGACATACATGTGTGGAAACATACAAATGTACACGGCTAGGCTTGTACAGAAAGGGTATCATCAACGACATAGTGTCGACTACTACAAAACTCTTTCACATATTGCCATGATTAAATCCATTCGGATAATGCTTGCTATAGCTGCATATTTCATTTATGAAATATGGCAGTTGAACGCCAAAACCACTTTCCTTAACAGAAACCTTTTGGAGGATGTTTGTATGCAACATCCTGACGGTTTTGTCGTGCCAAAACATGCAAACAAGGTTTGCAAGTTAAATCGATCCATTTATTAATTGAAGCAAGCATAGCGTTCTTGGAACCAAAGTTTTGATGAGATCATAATGGTATATGATTTCTCTCAAAATGAAGATAATTCTTATGTATTTAAGAAGGTTAGTGTGAGCGCACTGACAATGAATGTCCTATAAGTTGATAATGTATTGCTTCTTAACAATAACATTCCCATACTATAATCGGTGAAAGCTTGGCTTTCATGAAAAATTCTCCATAGAATACTTGGGTGAAACAGGCTTTATTCTAGGAATAAAGATCTACTGGGATAGATCTAGAAAGCTGCTGACACTCTCTCAGTGTTCGTCCATTTTGAAATGTATGTGACCTGGTGTCTCATATGCTTTGAGCATATATAGACGCAATCAGGCCAATCCAAATGATGGTCACTGGATTGATGTAAAGAACATCATTGAGTATCTTGGATGAACTAAGGATGCTTTCTGAGAATATAGGGAAAGGAGAACTTGAGGTGACTAGGTTCACCGCTGCAAGTTTCCAAACCGACAAAGATGACTTTAAGTCGCAATAAGGGTACGTATATAGTTTGAATAATGGAACAGTGAGCTGGAAATCTTCCAAGCAAGATACTGTTGCCGAATAAATAACAAAGGCGAAAGATTGCTGCAGCTGAGGCAGTAAAAGAAGCATTTTGGATCTACAAATTCCTAATTAGATTGGGAGTAGTTCTGTTAGTAGTTGGGCTGGGCTACAACACATGCTAAAGAACCACAGTCTCATCAATAATCCAAGTAAATACTTCAACTATTTCATCTGATACGTAAGATCATACATCGTGGCAATATGATGATCGAATAAATCGCATAAGATGATAACCTTGCAAATCCGGTGACGAAAGCTGTTTCTCAGCAGAATTTTGAGCAACCCGTACATAATTTATGTGTTAGATACTTGAGTGATTGGCTATAGACCAAGTGGGAGATTGTTGGATAATTATGACCCATAGCATCACTATTTGTACAAAACATGGTGTTGTTGTACAAATTAACTATGTGACAAAGGAAATTGCTCTTTTATCATTTGTAATTGGATTACCTGGATATATAAATGATAAAAGTCCATATGATTAGTACCAGATTAATAAGATATGAGACAATATTAATCCAGTAAGTTTTAATCATTAAATATCTCTAGTCGTAGTATTATCGAGACTGGACATCGATAATACGGAATAGTCTAGTATTACACTTGTGCATGTTATGGAAGCGTAATGATATAGTTCTCATATATTTGGGTATTGGATACTTATGCAATTGTAATATGAGGTTCTGTTTACCGATGGTATGGAAACAGCTTCGCTCTGGATAGACCCCTCGGAATCTCATTGGAAGTATGACTATGTGTCTATGGGAGTCCGAATCAGGGTAGGTGTATTTGGTCTTAACCTGAGAATTGCATCGCTAATACTTGCGACAATCAATATACTTTGGTTTTGGTCGTCCGGGGCTTTAACAGGTTCCGTGTACGCCTCTTCTGGGTATACTGAGAATCATAGTGTATTGGGTGTGATGTCAAGAAGGAAGTATTACTTCAGTCATATGGAGATGATGATCACACAGGGATACAGAACTGGTACTCTAAGTGCTATAGCCATCGGGGAAGTATGACTAGGTCATGATTTTCCGATCATAAAGAGACTAGTTGCTAGTGATCCGATATATACTTCGTACTGGGCATACACAACTCCAGCCCCAGGCCTAGCATGTGACATCCGATACTGGAACGTGATGTGCAATACTATGTATAATACGTCTGAAAAAGATCATATATTCCGTAGAAGAATATTTCTGGAGAATTGGGTAGGCACGGTACTTTGCTAGAAGCCAACCATGTCTTGTAAATCGGTAAGAACGTGGTACCGGGTATGCACGTATTCGGATAGTCCGATAACCGTATTTATTGCCAACATATCCATGGATCTCTTGGGTCGCATCCCAAAATTCACCGATGATATTTGACTCGAAGAATATTAATCTGGGATTAATTAAGAGAGAGAAAATTAATCCGATGCGTAATTCGTTTAATCGGATTAAATGAACACGAGCCCAAAAGTATGTTATGTAAGTAATTTGGATTTTGAATTCAATGTTGTGGGGCCCACTCACTTACATCAACTAGTATTTGTTGATGGAAGTTGTTAGGATATTAAATTGGATTTACTAACCCATCCCACCAAACAAGCAAAAGAATAATAATTAATGAATTTTTGAAATTCTTTAATTGCTCTCTCTTTGGCCGAAAGAGAGGACAATTTTGATTTTAAAATAGGTTTGGCCGAATGGCCATAAAAACTCTCTCTTTCCACTTTGGTGTCGTGTGTCCACTGCTCACTGACCTCTCTTTGATATGGCTGAAAGTAATTCATTTTGTTTTTCAAAAAGAACAAAAGCAATTGCTTCTTTTTGGCGCATATAAAGGCCGAATAATAAAAGAGCAAATTGCTCTTTGGGTTGGCCAAGTTGGCTTTTTTCTTTTGAAGATAGCGGAATGGCCTCTATTTCTTTGATTCAGCCGATTGCTTCCCTCTCTCTTGGGAAAATTTTTTCTCATTGGGAGACAAAATTTGTTCCATTTTGATCTTGCTAGCACATAAGGGAATTAAATGATGGTGATATGGATACTCACCCATGAGCTTGGAAGCTTCAACATCCATGGATTTTTTTTAAATCCTAAATCCGATCAATGTAAGTATTCCGCAACTTTCTTGATTAATTCACATAATAATCACACTTAGAGATCATGTAGCATGTCTAGGACACTAACGGTTTAGAAACCTTAAAATTGTCTTACGACAAGAAAATATTTTCTATGTTCTTGAAAGACCATTTCCCCTGAACCCGTAGAAGATGCTGACCAAAATACATTTGATGCTTGGAAGAAACATGTCGATGATGATGAGCAAGCAGTTTGCATAATGCTTGGCTCTATGTCGGACGAACTTCAGAAAGCTCACGATGATATGGATGCTCAAACCAGCAACTTTCACTTGAAGGAGTTGTATGCAACTTCTGTTCATACCGTGGGATTCCAAGTGTCATGTGTCTTATTCAACTTGCATAAGGAAGGATCTGTTATTGGACATGTGCTTAAGATGATTGGCCATATTGAAAAATTGGCCAACCTCGGGTGCATCATGGATCACGAGATAGGTCACGATCTAATTCTTCAGTCCTTACCAAAAGATTTCTCTAACTTTATTATCTAGTTTCATATGGCTAATAAAGAAGCTACTTTAACAGAATTGCACAATCTGATAAAGCAAGTAGAGAAGGACTTGAAATCGGAGCTTAAAACCTATGTCATGCTTACGGGTACAGAACTGAAGCCACGAGGCCCAGAGAAAAATAAGGGCAAGGCTAAGGCTCCAGATCACCTAAAGCCCAATGGTAAGGTGGAGAAGAAAAAGGGAAATGGGAAATGTTTCTTTTGTGGAAAGAAGTGTCATTGGAAGAAAGACTGAAGATTCTTGAAAGCCAAAGAATTTAGGGAAGCCCAAGAGGCCAAGAAGCCCAATGCTTCAGGTATGTTGTATATGATTGAACTATATTCTCAAAACTCTGAACCTTCTACTTAGGTGCTTGACACCGGTTATGGGACTCACTTGTGTAACAATGTGCAGGGCCTGAGAAACAGTAGGAGACTCCGTCATAGGGAGGTTGACTTACGCATGGGTAATGGAGCCAAACTGGCTGCATTGTGCGTGGGGACTTATTCATTAGTTTTGTCGAATGGTTTAGTTTTAGACTTAAATGATAGTGTTTATGTATCTTCTATAGTAAAGAACATCATTTCAATTTCTTCTTTATGTAATAAAGTCTTTTCATGCCTAATAAGTTGTAATGTACAAATCTGAAGCCTTTGAGAAATTCAAATACTTCAAAGCTGAAGTAGAAAACTAGCTTAATAAAAATATTAAGTCACTGAGGTCTGACCGAGGTGGTGAATACTTAAGCGATGAATTTCAAGATTACTTGAGAAAAAATGGCATTGTTTCCCAGTGGACTCCTCCGGGAACTCCACGGCATAATGGGGTCTCCGAAAGGAGAAATCAGACATTATTAGATATGGTCTGATGAATGATGCAAGACAATGATCTACCTTTTTCATTTTAGGGTCTTGCTTTAGAAACTGCAACACTACTACTAAACCAAGTTCCTTCCAAGACTGTTAGTCTAGCACCATATGAGTTATGGTCTGGGAAACGTCCTAGTCTTAGTTATCTAAGAGTTTGGGGATGTGACGCATATGTTAAGCTCACACAAACTAAAAAATTGGATGATAGGGAAATTAAATGTAAGTTTGTAGGATATGCCTTGAACTCAAGAGCATACGTGTTCTATGTACCAAATGAATAAATAACATTTGTCTCATGAAATGCTAAATTTCTAGAGAATGAATTCCTTCTTAAGAAATATAATGGGATTAGACTTGACCTCGATAAGGTACGAGAAGAACAAACTAACATAGAACTAAGCCTCAGACCTCTCAAAAGGGCAGTGACGGAACAACCACAAGGTTTTGAATTTAGAAGGTCTGGTAGGGAAAAATATTAGCTTGAAAGATATGGTTTCCATATTGATGAGGAACATGATCAGGTCATTGATAATGACGATCCCACCAGTTATGACGAAGCAATGCGTGACATTGATTCAGTCAAGTGGCTTGAGGCCATGAAATCCGAAATAGACTCTATGTATCAGAATCAAGTCTGGGACTTAGTGGATGCACCTGAAGGGATAAAACCCATAGGCTGCAAGTGGATTTACAAGTGTAAAACTGATGTAGAAGGCAACATCCAAACCTATAAGGCTAGGTTGGTGGCGAAAGGTTATAGACAAATCCAAGGAATTGACTATGACGAAACCTTCTCGCCTGTTGCAATGATAAAGTCCATTCAAATTTTACTGGCTTTAGCTGCACACTTTGATTATGAGAATTGGCAGATGGATGTCAAAACAAATTTCCTTAATCGGAACCTCGTAGAGGAAGTCTATATGAAACAACCTGAGGGGTTTGCATCTAAGGATGATCATATTAAGTATGCAAGCTTAAGCAATCCATTTATGGACTCAAGCAAGCCTCCAGATGTTGGAATATACGATTTGATGAGACAATCAAAGAATTTGACTTCATCAAAAATGTTGACGAGCCTTGTGTTTACAGGAAAAGTAGTGGGAGTGCTGTTGTATTTCTTGTATTATATGTCGATGACATATTAATCATCGGGAATGATATTCCCATGATGCAAGCCACCAAACAATGGTTATCTCAGAATTTCTCCATGAAAGATTTGGGAGAAGCATTCTACATCCTCGGCATTAAGATGTATCGTAATAGATCTAAGAGGTTGTTAGGACTTTCTCAATCTACGTACATAGATAAAGTTTTGAAAAGATTCAAAATGGAAGATTCCAAAAGAGGTAATTTACCTACTTTTCATGGAATCAAATTATCTATAGAGCAATGTCCATATACTCTTTCAGATAGAGAACGCATGAGTATGATCCCTTATGCTTCAGTAATAGGATCGATCATGTATGCCATGCTATATACAAGACCTGATATCTCTTATGCTCTTAGCATAACGAGCAGGTATTAGGTAAATCCTGGTGAGCAACACTGGGAAGCTTTCAAAACAATCCTCAAGTATCTGAGAAGAACTAAGGATGTGTTTTTGACATACGGAGATTGTTCTGAGATGAAAGTCATTGGTTACTGTGACGCGAGCTTTCAGACCGATAGGGATGACAGCAGATCGCAAATATGATATCTGTTTACTTTGAATGGCAGAGCTGTCAGTTGGAAAAGCTCAAAACAGTCAACTACATCGGACTCCACCACTGAAGCCGAGTACATTGCAGCATCTGAGGCAGCTAAAGAAGTACTCTGGATAAAGAAGTTCATCACGGAGCTGGAAGTGCTTCCCGCCATAAAGAATGGCGTCACAATATACTGTGACAACACGGGCGCCATTGCTCAATCAAAGGAACCAAGGTCCCACCAGAAATCCAAGAATGTACTGAGGCGATTTCATCTCATCAGGGAGATTGTTGAGAGAAAAGAAGTTATTATAGAGACAATACCCACATAAGATAATCTTGTAGATTCTCTGACTAAAGGGCTGACTCAATAAAAGCATGATAGTCACACCCGAGAGTATGGTGTCCAGATTCATACTAGTTGGCTATAGTGAAAGTGGGAGATTTTTAGGGATATGCCCTATACCCAACTTGTGGACTGGCTATATGTACATGTACTTGTAATATTTTCATTAATTAATAAAATGGCAATCTTTATTATACGTGTCTTACATAAATTATATGAATCATCAAACACAGTAACAAAGCCCTTGGAGTAATAAGATGATAGCTTCCACGCCTTATGAGAATCATTACTCTCAAACGTTCCTAGTCATAGTTTTGTGAATAATATAGGCGTTCATAAAATGGAGAGACTAGCATGATGATATGATCAACCCTTAAGTGGGGTATCCGATCTCATAGGCTACTAGGTGAAATCCGTCTGCTTGGTGTATCACATGGATGCATGAGTTGCTCATGTCCATCGAACTGACCGCCGAAAGTTTTCATATGAAGTGTTTATCCCATGTGTCTGTGAGAACTTTCATGTATCGATTATATGACTAATCCTTAGACTTGAGGTCTTGACAATCTTATGTGTGGATCAAATAACTTTGACATTCTCCTTCCCCGGTTCAAAAGATCCGGTCATAATGGTATGGTTCGGTCATTTGTTGAAACACATAAAGTTTGTAAAGATACAACAGAGAATCGCCACTCTCTCGGATAATATTTTCTTATAAGAGTAGTATTCCAGTTCGCGGGTTGATATGTGTGAACAGTGCTTGAGACTGTGGCTACAACGGAAAAATCATGTGAGATTCTTGGGTTAGCACGATTCATGCCACTATCAACATCATACCTTTGATTATAGTGAGGCGAGGGACCGTATCATATGTAAATCGCATACAGAATGGGTATATATATATTTCATTCTCATTTGGGGGCCTTGGCATGTTGCTTGATGTCAACCTTGGTAATTGAAATTGAACAACCATCTGATCGGAAGATAATTTATGTTCGATTAAATTATCACGATTTATTTCATGTCCAACTTGAGGGGAACCCAAAAGGTCACACGCAACAAAGTCGAAATCAATGGTTAACATTGCATAATACAAATTTAACAGCATATATGATTGCTGTAGGAATTGTTCATAAATGGTTCAATGTGTTTAATTATTTAACAGATCATTTATGAGGTTCCATAATGGCTTAGGGATTGGTGAATGACGATAGAGACATTTTGGGAATTGGAATAAATAAATAAATAAAAATGTGAATAGTAACTTGAATAGTAATATGAATAGTATTTTTTTTTTTGTTATTTGTTTTGATTTCCAATTCGGCCCAAACTCTTATTAGGGATTTATAATCTCGTTAAACCACTAAATTAAGATCCAATGGCTAAGATTAAATTAACATTTATCCCACATCAGATTTTTAATTAATTTTGTTGTCTTTGGATCACCTATTTAAACCTAAAGAATTCTTTACAAATATTTGCACCAAACCTTTCATATCTTGGGTTTATATAAGTGAGCAACTCTAAAGTTTAAGAGTAAGCCACTGATTTTGAGGATCCTTAAGTCTAATTGACTAGAGGAACCTCGAGTTAAAAGTTCTGAGGTATTTGCATAGGCTAGCACCAAGGGTAAAATACCGGTGCACTCAAGGCGTAGTCTTGCCGTTGAGTTTTGGCTTTGGTGTGTGCACCTTTGGAGGCCACACACTTGGGTGGCTCTTTGGAACGTGGAAGAGCTTGCTAAGTTCGATAAAAGCTTGTAGATTGGAGGGAGCACTGGAGGAGTCTTCAGTTCAAGTAAGTCTTTTTCTTTCTTTATTTTAATTAGAGTTCTTATGATAGTTAGCATGTTTAGGTTTATGTTCTTTGCATGTTTTATGAGTTTTTATGCTTAGAATATATAGTAACATGCCTAGACTTGCAGAATAATCAAAACAAATGGATCTTGGGCAAAGGGATAGCGACATCATAATTTGTTTTTTTCTTGATTTTCCGCTGCGCACTCGCGGCCGCTTCCCAACAACCCTTCCTCTCCCCTCATTTAGAAAATTCGACCGAGGCATATGAAAATTCAAAAATTTTGTAACATCAATATTTACTTTCCATAATGGAAAAGGTGTTACAAAAAATAAAAAGGTTAATGCCTTTAAAAATTTGTAACTTCCAAATTAAATCCAAGGGTTTCCAAAACCCAAAATTTAGAAATTACTAATTTAATCTTTCATTAAATTATATCTAATATAATTTAATAACATGTGTTTAAATATCATAGATTTAATAAAACATATATTAAATTTAACATATAGTTTCAAGTGTGACAAAATAATATTATTAATCATATTAATAATATTTATACATATGTGAGTATATAATTGGACTATCCAATTATACTAAATCCGTTATAGTTTATTGAGCTACCACGTGGTCCAAATGGACCTACGGTTCCGAGCTCCAATAATCTCGAAATATTAATTAAGCTCTTAATTTTATATTCCGAATTATTAACTTCAGGTTATTCCACTAAAAACCCGAAGCTACACTCTCGTTGTCGCATATAGTATATTAAGCCGAAGCACGTTGGTGTCCATCGATATAGTAATTACATACGGATTAACCCTTTACGAGTATCTCATTATTAGAGCCGGGTCATAATTTCTGTTATACCCTCTAATTATTTTTACCTTAAGTACCATTGATTCTCTAATGAACGATTTATTCATAACCATTATGAATTTTAATATTTCTATTCGTAATAGACAGACTCGAGCGCTCTAACCATTCAATTAATGAATCAACCATTAAGGAATATAATCCTCTACTTATCACAAGAAGGAGTGAACTCAATGTCTATTTAAAACATCCCCAGCTACACACCAAACATTGTCCCCAAAGTACGTAGCTATTGGTCGGGACTGCTACACCAAGCTCACTTTTGTAAATCAAATGACATAGCCTGCCATGCAGGAGTTCGTAGTACACTCAAGATTAAGATCAATCCATATATGACAATCTAGTAGATCGAAATGAATTTCTTTATTTAACGGATATTATAAGAAATTCATTTATATATGAGTCTAGTCCTATATGATTACACCATAAAAGGTGCCTTCATTCTATTGTCTCCACATGGACGATCCCGGATAAAGGACTCCATACAAATATAAAATGGACCGTACCTATAGATAAACCACAAACAAAGTACTCGCTTTGTTTGCTCTCTATGGACTATTTTAGATTACTACTTCAGACTTAAATCCTCTTGTGTATGACACTGATACACTAAGTCTGAAGGCACATGAGTAATCTTGGGTAATCAAGATAATTTACAATATGCGATATTTGAACAAACACTTTGATAAATGAATAATGCATCATTTTATTTCATAACATATAAAATCGTTTACATTATATGAAGTTCTAGGGAATATATCCCAACAATCTCCCACTTGCATTAGAGTAAATGGGACATGTCACGTAATCCTAGACCATCAAGGTGACTTTCAAACACTTTAGTCAATAATGTCTTTGTAAACGGATCAGCTAGGTTCTCTGCGGATGTAATTGTTGTGATAGTAATGTCTCCTCTCTGCACTATCTCCCTGATGAGATGATATTTCCTCTCCCCTCTTGTGGCATCTTCGTTCTTTTGAATTTTCCACTGCACCACTATTATCACAATAAAATGTGATTGGTTTATCCATATCTGGAACAACTTCCAGATCTCGTAAAAAGTTACGGAGCCAGACTGTTTCCTTAGTTACTTCACAAACTATTACACACTCAGCCTTCATGGTAGAGTCAGCAATTTAAGATTACTTTATACTCCGCCATACTATAGCCCCACCACCTAGGGTAAATATTGATCCAAATGTTGATTTCCTAGAATCGATATCCGTCTGAAAATCAGAGTCTGTATTTCCCCTTAGGATCATATCCTTACTAGAATATACAAGCATATAATTTCTTGTTCTCTTAAGATAGTTGAGAATGTGTTTCACAGCCATCCAATGATCCAATCCTAAGTTAGACTGAAACCTAATGACTACTCCCACTACAAAACATATGTCCGGTCTCGTGCATAACATAACATACATGAGACTACCAACTGTTGAGGCATATGAGATATGTCTCATTTCATCAAAATCATGAGGTGTCTCAGGAGACTGTTCATTTGACAAGTGAATTCCATATCGATAAGGGAAATTGCCTTTCTTGGAATTCCGAAACATAGCTAACTGTCGTTTCTTGCGATCCCGAAGTATTTGAATCCCAAGAACATAACTGGCCTCTCCCAAATCTTTCATTTGGAATTGATTAGCTAGCCAGATTTTCACGTCAGATAATTACTTTACATCATTCCCAATGAGTAAAATATCATCGACGTATAAAACTAGAAAAACGACATTCTCATCAATGATACGCTTGTATACACAAGGCTCATCAACATTCTGCTAAAATCATAAGACTTTTTCATGGTATCCAATCTTTTCCAAGATCGAGATGCTTGCATGAGTCCATAAATGAACCTTTGCAGCTTGCAAACCTTTTACTTTTGATCTTGGACTATGAACCCCTCTGGTTGTACCATATAGATACACTTATCAATATTTCCATTCAAGAATGCAGTCTTGACGTCCATTTGTAAGAAATCTCATAGTCATAATATGCGGCTATGGACAGAAGAGTACGGATGAATTTGAGCATTGCTACTGGCGAGAAAGTTTACTCATAGTCAACTCTCTCTTTCTGGGTATAACCCTTGGCCACTAGCCTAGCCTTGAAGGTTTGTACCTTCCCATCCGCTCCCCTCTTTCTCTTGTAGATCCACTTGTAACCCATAGGTTTTACTCCATCAGGTTGGTCTACAAGTTGCCAGATTAAGTTGGAGTACATAGACTACATCTCTAGGTTCATGGCTTTGAGTCATTCCTCTTTGTCAGAATCATCAATTGCACTATGATAGGTCAATGGATCATCTATATCATCCCTAGATACGACAACTTGTGCCCCGCCAACTCCTAGATAGCGATCAGGTTGTCGTACAACCCTCCCACTACGTCTAGGTGGTAGATCCTTCCGACGAACTTGCATCTGACACTCTGATGTCGAAGGTGCTATGTATTTTTCAACTGTCATTGACGATAGTGTGCTGGTCAAACCAACAAGTAACTCATCGAGTAACACTTACTGCGAGGTTTAAACTCTCTCATATAGTCCTCCTCTAGAAACGTGGCATTTGTCGATACAAATACTTTTTTATCTTCAGGGCTAAAAAAGAATCCACCCGTAGTTTCCTTAGGATAGCCTACAAATAGGCACACATGTGAACGTGGCTCCAACTTAGTAGTCTTATTCTTCAGCACATGTGTAAGACACCCCATATACGGAAATGTCGTAAACTAGTTTTACGACCACTCCACATCCCTAAGAGAGTCCTAGGATCAGACTTAGATGGAACTACATTAATGAAATACATTACTATTTGCAATGCATACCCCTAGAATGAACTAGGTAGTAAACTATAACTAAACATAGATCTTATCATGTCTATTAGGGTCTGATTTCTCCTCTCTGCAACACCATTTTACTATGGTGTTCCAGGTGCTGTGAGCTGGGATACTATCCAATGCTCAACTAAGAATTCCTTGATATCTCTGTCACGATATTCTCCTCCACGATCCGATCGTAGAGTTTTTATTCTATTACCTAACTGGTTATCAACCTCAGCACGATACTTCTTGAACTTTTCAAAAGTATATGACATGTGCTGCATTAGGTAAACATACCCATATCTTAAATAATCGTCAATAAATGTGACGACGTATTCATAACCACCTCGGACTCTTACATTCATCGGTCCACAAACGTCCGAATGTATTAGCTAAAGTGGTTGACTAGCTCTTATACCTTTTCCAGTAAATGGTCTCTTGGTCATTTTTCCTTCTAAACATGATTAGCAAACTGGTAAAATTCTGAGCTTTAACTGGTTTATGGCTCCATTCTTTATCAACCTATCTATCTGGTCAAGGATGATATGACCAAGTCTAAGATGCCACAGATATGTGACATATATGTTAACGGTCATAACACATATAAGTTATTTTCTGAGTTTCTTATGCATATGGTTAATCCATTTCTTCCAATAATAACCAAATTAATATTAAAAGAAATTGAAAAACCATGATCCAAAAGTTTGGAAACAGAAATCAAATTCATGTGAAAACCAGGAATGAATAACATATTGTTCAAATTTAAATAACGATTATTTGAAAAACTTAAATTGGAAACTCCCACTGCTCTTGCTAAAACAACATCCAATGTTCCGACCCTCATGGTGTAGTCACCTTCAGCAAGGTCCCTCCTTGAGTCAAGTAGCTGCAAAGAAGAACAAACATTATTAGTGGCTCCAGAATTAACAATCCAAGCAGATTTATCATTCTCCATTAATAGAGATTCGATAACAAGTAAATCTTATTTACCTGTAACCTTCTTCTCCTTCAGCTCAACAAGGTATTTAGGAAAATTCATTTTCCAATGCCCGACCTTGTTGCAGTGGAAACACTTGAAGCCTTTTTTGTTCTTCTTCTTCAGGGGCTTAGCCTTGACCTTCCCAGTACTATTATTATTCTTCTTTATAGATTTAGAAGACTCAGCAATATTTTCCTCAACACTAGGCTTACGAGGATCCACGAGAATGGACTCGTAATGGGTGAGCTCATTAAGCAGTTGGGTCAAAGTAAAAGTAAACTTGTTCATAACATAGTTGCTTTTAAACTGCAAGAAACTCTTCAGAAGAGTTTCCATAATTATGGTCACATGGCTATACTCATCAATGCGAGCATCATGGGTTTCGACAGTGTTAAGATGGGTCATCCTCAAGATGTGCTCTCGGACTGATGTTTCATCCTTCATCCTAGCAGTCATCGTTGAGACCATGGCCTCATGACGTTGATGCTCCGAAGACTGCCCAAACATGCCCTACAATGACTCCATCATCTGAGATGCTGAAGCCATAGGCTCATGCTTTGCAGTAAGAACCTCAGACATCCCTGCTAGCAAGCAGTAACGGGCCTTCTCATTAGCTGCGACCCATTTTTGGTAGGCATCGCACACAGCTTGGCCAGTATTTCTGGCCGGCTTGGGAGGACACTCCTCCGTCAGGACAAATTTTAGGTCTTCACAAACCAGGATAGCGTTCATGTTACTTTTCCACTTAACATAGTTTTCTCATGTTAATTTATCATATGAGAGTATAGAAATAATCGGAGAGACCATGGCTAAAAAACAAATAAACATGCATTTAAAATTCATTCATCGCATATTAAAATTATCAAATAATTTTGGCATAAAATTAAACATGATGCATGATATATCAAGACAATCTCAATTGATTAATATATATGGAAATAACTCTTATTCCTATATTAACCAAATACCATTAGATATGATCAAGGAATTTTGATTAACATTTAACCATTCCTTATTGAGTGTGACCCGTCGTTTCGGGACCCTTGGACTTAACTAGTGAAGTGCCGCCGTAGGGTAGGTCAGTTCACAAAATACATCTAGAATCTTTATCCTATTGACCGGCGTAAACACACACGTATAACGCAAGCGCACGTATCGTTCAAGTAGTATAAAAATATCGATCCCACGAGGACTTAATTTCTACTATTGTTATTAATTATTGAATCTATTTATTTACAAATATCTAATTGAGGGTGAAGAGAATGATTGCTTGATTGATTTGGTTGATTGTAGTTTTGCAAAATAAATAAATAAAAAAAAGACAAAAGAAAATACTAAGGAAAATAACAAAAGACACAAAGATCTAGGGTTGTGAATCATTCTGATATCTTTTAAAAGATGAAGTGATTATTTTATGTTTGTGTAATAAATTAGTTTACTAACCTGGAACACTAAATTATGCAAAAGCCTCTGTCGATGGTCAGACGCAAATACCCAGTTTAACCCAATTGAACCATATGTCTATGTCAACCAAATTATCTGGATTCATTAAGTTTAGGTTCCAATTATGGCTACCCCCGCCCGACAGGTATATGTCTATCCTGTAAGGAAATCTATTAAAGGGTTATCTATCCTCAAGGAAGATCGTGGGTTATTAAGTCTAAGGCTGAAACCTAAAATCCCTATGTCTAGTTCATTTTAGATTTACCACATCAATCTTATTGGTGATCAGACAACAAAAAGCATTAAGCTTAAGACTTAATAAGTAAAATTTAAATTACCCAAACTATAAAATAACCCTTATAAACCGGTGATATTAGAATTCATCACAACCCCAGATAACTAACACATATTTAGGGCTAGTAAAAACTTAAAAGTAAAAGACATAAAGTAAAAATACTGAAAAGTAAAAGACATAAAGTAAAAGCTGAAAAGTAAAATAAAATAAAATGCTAAGGTAAAAGGAATTACTTTTACTATTTACTATTTTAGATATCTCCCATAAAATAATATATAAACTTGTGATTCTTTTTCCAACTAGCCATAAAGGCGGTAACCTGAATAAGTCAAATTAAGTCCAACCAGCCATAAAGGCGGAACCAAAATTAAATTACCAACCGACCAATCTGGCTGTATCCTTTTTAAGTCAATATTTTAAAAAGTGAATATATTATTTTTAAGGGAGATTAATCTAAATAGTAATAGTAAAAGAATTACCTTTCACCCTAGCTGGGGAAGTTACCTCCTCATGGTAAATAGTAAAAACTGTAAAAAGTAAAAAAGTAAATTACTATATTAACAAAAAGTAATTAAAATTATTTACAAAACTAAAAAGTAAAAAAAAAACTAAAAACTAAAAGAAACTAGAGAGAGAAACTCTCTCTTTACATAGAATAGAAGAGAGAGAGTGGTACAACTAAAACTGAAATTTGAAGCTCAATTTATAGACCTCGGTAGGCTTCCAACGTCACGACGCCGGGGCCTTTGGCGTCGCTACGCCAACTTCCGTCGACGTGGCACGCTCTGGTTCGTCTGTTTGAAGATTCTGGATAAGTTGATAAGGTGACATGTGGCGAGGTGGTTGGGCTTCAATTATTGTGACACGTGGCGGCTTCTGATTGGTCGATGAGATTCTTATCCGTCACGTGTCAGATAAGGATTAGATACTCAATGAATAATGCTGACGTGGCGCTGACATGTCGGTGACGTGGCGACACGTGGGAAAGAGACTGTCGGTACTGTAGGATTGCGACACGTGGCACTTCCTGATTGGCTGATGATGACGTGGCGGTGAGGTGGCAGGTTGACTTGGTCAACCTGGTGATGTGGATGATGATGTGGCAATGACGTGGAGTGACACGTGGAACACGTGGCGATGATGACTGTCGGCACCGTAGGATGCTGACACGTGGCACGGCGCATGTTAGCAGATCGGCTGTGATGATGACACGTGGCACAGCACACGTTAGCAAAGTCAAACTTTTCTTAGATTCTAATTTGTGGACCCGGCGCATGTTAGCACTGTTCGGCGCACGTTAGGCGTCGCGACGCTGAAGGTCTTGGCGTCGCGATGCGGGAATTTACCAAAATGCCATTTTCGTCCAATTTTCACTGTTTTGGCCCAAATCACCTCCAGAATGTCCTGAAACTTTATTTATCTACAAAATAACACAAAACACATCAAAATATTCACAAAACTCAAGAAACTATACAAAATATTAGGTTAAATGAGTGGGAAATAGTGATAGATTTACCACTCATCACACCCCCAAACCTAACATTTTGCTAGTCCTCTAGCAAAACATAAAATAACATAAATAAATTAACTAAGCCACTTTCGTAGGGATCACGGTTGCATTTAGCATATGCAACAAGCCTTTAAACCCCTAGGTGTCCCTAGTGGACGAGTTGTAGTCTCGTGAGGGCTTACATCAACGATACCCACAAACGTTTTACAAAAGTAAAAAGGGAGTGAAACTAATGCACACAAAAGCAAAAAGACAAGATAAAAGAGAATAAAGAAGTTAGTCACTAATCAGGTGAAACTTCTACTCCAAATCAATAGTTGTTTTATTTTTTTGTAAATTACTGAATAAGTAAATTCTCCGATTATATTTGCCATTCATCATATACACAGTAACATAATATAAAACAACTCATTTTTGCCACAATAGTCATAAGTGCAGTGATAAGAGGGTAATATTTTTGTCCTAAAGTTCTATCAGATTTCACACCTTTTTGTAGCAATGGAATAATTTTTCTCATTTTTCTGATTTTTCTTTGATTTTTCTCTATTTTTTATTTATAAACAATACCTTCCGTCTATGTAGCGAGTGTTGGGTCAGTGACTCCCAAACCAGTTGGCTTTAGGGCCCAGGTGTTAAGACACCCCACGGACTTAATTACTCAGACTTCAGATATAAATATTTTGCAGCATCTTGATCCATTTGTACGAGCTTTGGGCCAGTGACTCCCAAACCAGTTGGCTTTAGGCACTAGGTGTAGACAGTAGTAATGTCCCATAGCGTCACTATTTTGTAAATGATATTGTATTATTGTACAAAATTAACTATGTAGTAATGAAATTGCCTTTTACCGTTTTGTAATTTATTACTTTGATATATAAATGGTAAAAGTCCCTATGATTAGTTCCGGATTGAGATGATATGAGACAGTATCAATCCATAAAGGTTTAATCATTAAATATCCCTAGTCGTAGTATTATCGAGACTGGACATCGATAATGCGGAATAGACTAGTACTGCACTCGTGCATGTTGTGAGGGCACAACGGCATAGTTCTCATATATTTAAGTATAGGATACTTATGCAAGTGCGGTAGGAGGTTGTGTTTTACCGATGGTACGGAAAACAGCTTCGCTCTGGATAGACCCCGCGGAATCCCATTGGTAGTATGTCTGCGTGTCTATGGGAGTCCGCTTCAGGGTAGGTGCATATGATCTTAACCTGAGATTTGCATCGCTAGTACTTACGACAATCGGTAAAATTTAGGTTTGGTGGTCCAGGGCTTTAACGAGTTCTGTGTATACCTCTTCTGGGTTTATCGAGAATCGTAGTGTATTGGATGTGATATCAAGATGGAAGTATCACTTCAGACATATGGAGATGATGATCGCGAGGGATTCAGAACTAGTACTCTATAATGGTTGCAACCATCGGGATAATATGACTAGGTCAGGATTATCCGATTCAAAGAGACTGGTTGCTTGACATCCGATATGTGTTTCGGACGGGGCAGACACTTATCCAGCCCCAGCCCTAGCATGTGATCATCCGATACTGGTTCGATATACACTATACTACGGTATACTACGCCTGTTATAGATCTAATATTCCAGTAAGAATATTTCTAGAGAATTGGGTAGGCATGGCGTTTTGCTAGAAGCTAACCTTGTCTTGTAAATCGGTAAAAGCGTAGTACTTGGTACGTACGTGTTCGGATAGTTCGACAACCGGATTTACTGCCAACATATCTAGAGGTCTCTTGGGTCGCTTCCCGAAGATTCACCGATGACGTATGATTCAAACTCGATTAATCTTGGATTAATTACGGAGAGACTTTATATGGATAAAGTACTATATAAAGAGAGAGATCGATTAATTTAGAATTAATCGTAAAATTATTATATTCGATATAATAAACGGAATTCGATTCCGACGCGAAATTGAAATTAGATTTTATTCGGGCAAACGAATTAATTTAGAATTAATTCGTTAGCGACGTAAATAATAAATTCGCTAGGCGTAATTATTTATTTAAATTCGATTTAATTAACGTCGCGACGTAAGCTCGATATTTCGGAAATATCGAACCCGAACGCGTGAGTGCAAGTGGGCCCACTTTCATTTGGAAACGTGTGGGGCCCACAATGACACTTGTCATTATTTGTATTTTTTAATCAAGATGCAATGCATGAAGATAGTGTACAAAGCACTCAAAGATAATGCATGGAAATTGAGTGTTAGACACTCTAAGTCTTTGCATGGCTTGTGTTATATTTATATTATTATTTAATATAATTATAACATAAATATAAATTGATTTTTGAAACAAAAATCAGATCTTGCTCTCTCCCTCTCTTGACCGAAACCAGTGAACTGTTTTTGGCTCTCCTTTTCTTCCATTTTCTTAAGAATTTGTGAAGAAAGTGTACAAGTTTGGAACTTAATACATTCTTTGGCTAGCACCAACAAGGGATCATACAAGGTGATATGGGAAACTCATCTTAGAGCTTGGAAGGATCAAATTCAAGCTTGGAGCTTCTCTTCACTGCTTGGCCGAAATCTTCACTGCTCAAAGGAGGATTTTGCTTCATCCATTGCATCCACATTTGGTGATTTGTGAGTATTGTTTCCGCCATTACTTCAATCTAATTCATTCTTAATATATCTTGCTTGGTTTTTGATCTTGGGATATGGTTATTAGATTTCCAACAATGGTATCATTGAGCCTAAAAATGCATGCAAATATATTAGGATGTTATTTGGGGAAAATTGTTTGAAGCATGATTTGATGAGTTTGCTTGGTTGAATATGCTTAGATGTATGTTAAAATGAATTATACATCATCAATTTCATGGAAAATAAATTGGATTAATTTTTCCAACCCCAAAGTGGCTTGGCCGAATACATGCAAGCATGAGGACTAGATGATTTTTTAATTTTAAGACATTGGATGACTTGAAATAATATGGAGATGATCATTTGTGACTTGATTGGATTGAAAACGAATTCGGAACCATATTGTTCACCTTGGCCGAATGCTTGATGACATATTAGGGACTTGATTTTTTTGATTAAATAATGTTGGACATGTATTTAAGATAAAAATATGATTAATAGATTAATTTGATATTTTGGAAATATTGATTTAAAGGATTAATCATGAACATACACTTTAATTAATTAAGTTGTAAAATTTGGAATTTTAAAATTTAGTTAATTGGGCTTAAATTGGAATTGGGCCTAAAACTTATATTTGGTCATAAATGGGCTTGGTTGGGCCAAGTAGATTTGGACCATTTGGATTGGATCCAAGATGGGCCTAAATCACACCATTTAAGTCCAAATGTAATAAATGGGCTTTTATGTTTAATTGGGCCTTATGGGCTTGATATTGGTTTTATGGCAAATGAGGGTGATTCCTTATTGGGCTTGGAAATTGGGTTTGACCACATTGACCAAGGCCCAAGCCTAATGAAATCAATAGAAAGCCCATCGGACTTTAATTAAACGGACATTAGATGTTGGTTGGGCTTTGAGACCCAATAGAACTAGATTTGGAATCTAAGTTATAAAAGCACAATAAAAGTGTATATATTTAATTTAGAATTAAATAATAGGATTAGTATTGAATACGACTTAAATTGGATTTAACGAGTAGTTCGATATAATTCGTGAATTCATACAATATGTATTTATCTCAAAACGAGTTGGACTCGCGCAAATGCAAACAATTGTTTGATCATTGTATTGTCACCTAATCAAAGACTAATTAATTGGATTAGATTGGTTGTATAACATGCCTTGAATGAATGAATGAATGTGGATGTGTTGTATGAATAGTGCATATCGGATGGATATTAGAAGGGAAGGGTAATTTTAGAAATTATTGTAAATTTGGAATTTATAAATTGGACCTGCGTGTCCAGCCTTATCTCTTAATCTCTATGTATTCTCTTCTCACCTAATTCCCCTCAATGTAAATGAGGTTTCTCTTATTGTATTATGTAATTTGGTAGAAGTAGAATAGTGCTAGCGGGGAGAGGAAGGGAGTGATTTGTTCTAGGAACAAGTTGTTTATATATCCATCCGTATATCACTATTACTTTACTTTATGCACTTTATGATGTTTTAGAAGCATGCTTAAGGGTGTATGATGATGAGACCTAACAAAGATAAATTAATTGGTTGCCAATTACGCGAAAAATCCCTCAAACAATATTAAGCGATTTTCCTTCCGTTGAGTGATTCTTTCTCAAGATCCAAAATTGGCATTGGTTTGTTGGCCAAAGTCAAGACCTTTGTCAATTGAGGATGTGTTTGAATCATGAGAGTTTTGTTACACATCGGTGTCCTGTCCAAGTTGTGATTTGTTGGCCAAGTCAAGATCACTTCTTGTCCATCGACATTGATTACGAAACTTTCCTTGTCAATGGGTCCCGCTTAACTGGAATCATTAGGTTTGTTGTGCCAAAGCCAAGGCTTAGTTGATTCAGAGGAAATGGTTAGGAAAATGTATTGGATACATTGACGTATGTATTAGATATATATGTTTCGGACTTGGATGTCCACCTACCGGATCTAGGAATTGGATGGGATCCAATTGATCTTCGAGATCTACCTAGTTAAATATCATACAACTTGTTGGCCAAAGTCAAGGTTGTGTGTTATTTAACGGGATCCTAGCCCACTAGGAAATTGGATTTCCCGAGTACTCAACAGAGGGTTAGAGACTTGTAGAAAATAGTGGGAGGCTAGTATTGAGTTTGCAATTTCATTCAGATACTTAGCTTTACGCGCTTACAAAAATTTATTTCGTCAATTTTTAACATTAGTTGGACTAATAAAAATGTTATTTTTCTTGTAACAGTTTGACTGTACCCATTTTTTCGTTAACTAGATAGTTGGACTATCGTAGTTAAGATGGCTAGCAAGGTAAATGTCCGTGACATTATCATGGGAGACAATGTCTTTAGAGGGACAAACTTCGCTGATTGGGAAATGAACCTAAGGATAGTCCTTGGGGCAGAGAGGATACTGTATACTATTCAGAGACCTCTCGGGCCTAAGCCCACTGAGCCACTTGAGCTGGAGTTATGGAAAACTCACAGTGATGATTGTGACACAGCTCAGTCGATTATGCTTGCTTCAATGACTCAACACTTTCGTCGCCAAAATAGGGACTTGGATCCTTATAATATGATGGCAAGATTGCAAGATCTTCACCGCACTAATAAGCGGATGGCGAGGTACGAGTTGGTGAAGAGGATCTTTCGCACCCGTATGACTGATGGTAGTTCTGTTGAGGTCCATGGGACTCAAATGATAGCAGATATTGATGAACTGGCTTGTATGGGTATAGTCTTGGAGTCTGAGCTGGCTATAGATGTACTTCTACAGTCACTACCCGATACTTGGAAACAGATTGTCATCAACTACAAACTGATGAATTCGGATGACACTCTTGGAGAGTTGTTGTCAATTCTCAAGGAGTCAGAGAAAGAACTTCTGAAAGGCAACAAGCGCGAGGCGCACTTTGCAACAACATCTCAAACGCCGAAAGCTGGGCTCAAGGCAACTGGGGGTGTTAAGAAGAAGAAGCATAAGAACAAAGGCAAGGCCAAGTCAACAAAGGCTTCTGGGAAGCCAAGGGACAAGTCTCAAGATGTTTGCCTAAATGCGGCAAAAGAGGTCACTGGAAGCGTGACTGCCGCATGAACAAGGGACATAAGGAGGACATACAGGCGGGCAAGGCTCCGGCCTCAGGTATGTTTGTTATTGAGATAAATATGACTACTTCAAGTCTTAATAAAAATTGGATTTTTGATTCTGGCTGTGGTTCTCATATTTGTACTGATGTGCAGGATCTGCATGATAGCAGGAGACTGGCTTCGGGGGAGGTTGATCTACGTGTTGGAAATGGAACTTCTGTTGCTGTTTTGGCCGTAGGCACTTTTGTTTTGGAACTGCCCTCGGGGCATGTACTTAAACTAAATGACTGTTATTTTGTTCCTAGTTTAACTAGGAATATTATTTCTGTATCTTTGTTAACCCAAACAGGGTACACTTTTGTATTTAAAAACACAGGTGTTATTTATATATGAATGATGCAGAAATTTGCAGTGCTGATGCAAATAATGGTCTTTATATTTTGAATATAAATGAATCTCCAAAATGTAAAATAACAAACAAAAGGCTCAAAATGAGTAATCCAAAAGAAGAAACTTATTTGTGGCATTGTCGTCTGGGACACATCAACAAGACTCGCATATCCACACTTTCGAAGAGTGGGTACTTGGACGGATTTGATCCAAATTCATATGACGTCTGCGAATCTTGTTTGTTAGGCAAAATGCCTAAATCACCTTTTAGTGGTAAAGGTGAACGCGCCACTGAACTGTTAGCCCTCGTTCATAGTGACGTTTGTGGGCCCATGTCTAGCCAGGCTAGAGGTGGATATCGATACTTCGTAACCTTTACGGATGATGCATCACGTTATGGTTATGTGTATCTTATGATACACAAGTCGGAAACTTTTGAGAAATTCAAAGAGTTTCGACACGAAGTTGAAAAACAAACAGGCAAGAGTATTAAAACATTACGGTCGGACCGTGGTGGCGAATACTTAAGTAATGAGTTTCAAGATTACTTGAAAGAATATGGTATTCTTTCACAATGGACTCCTCCTGGAACACCACAATTAAATGGTGTGTCTGAACGGAGAAACCGTACCTTGCTGGACATGGTAAGGTCGATGATGAGTCGCACTGAGCTACCTATATCCTTCTGGGGACATGCATTAGAAAGTGCAATTCTTATTTTGAATAGGGTTCCGTCAAAGTCTGTTGAACAGACTCCGTATGAGATATGGACAGGAAAGAAACCAGGTTTCTCATTCCTGAAGATTTGGGGTTGCTGGGCATACGTCAAACGTTTGGAAGGTACCAAACTTGAACCCAAATCAGATAAATGCCTATTTGTTGGATATCCTAAGGAAACCAAAGGATATTACTTCTATAACCCAAAAGAGAACAAAGTATTTGTTGCTCTACATGCAGTTTTCCTTGAGAAGGAATTCATAAATGCAGTGGTTAGTGGGAGGAAAGTAGAACTCGATGAAAGTCGTAGTGATACTGTTCCTGGCATTGAATCTAGAACGGAACATGAACAGTCCATCCAGGATGAGACTGAACCACAATCTTCAATTACACAAGGGCTACGTAGGTCGGAGAGAGTCAGGGTAATACCTGAGAGGTATGGATTCCTGATCTCACCTCATGTAGATATTAATCTTATTGAGGATACTGAACCGGCCACGTATGAGGAAGCGATACAGGGTATCGAATCCACTTTATGGCAAGAGGCCATGAAGGCCGAAATGGATTCCATGTATACCAACCAAGTTTGGACACTGGTTGATGCACCAGAAGGCGTAAAGCCTATTGGATGCAAATGGGTCTTCAAGAAGAAGACAGACATGGATGGCAACGTTCAAACGTACAAAGCTAGGCTTGTAGCGAAGGGGTATCGTCAACAACTTGGAGTTGATTATGACGAAACTTTCTCACCCGTTGCCATGATTAAATCCATTCGGATAATGCTTGCGATAGCTGCATATTACGATTACGAAATATGGCAGATGGACGTTAAAACCGCTTTCCTTAACGGAAACCTGTTGGAGGATGTTTATATGCAACAACCTGACGGTTTTATCGCACACAAGACTTGCAAACAAGGTTTGTAAGTTAAATCGGTCCATTTATGGACTGAAGCAAGCATCGAGGTCATGGAACCAACGTTTTGATGAGGTCATAAAAGAATATGATTTCATTCAAAACGTGGATGATCCTTGTGTGTATAAGAAGGTTAGTGGGAGTGCACTGACTTTTATTGTCCTTTATGTCGACGATGTATTGCTAATAGGCAATGACATTCCCATGTTAACGTCGGTGAAAGCTTGGCTTTCATTGAAATTCTCCATGAAAGATCTGGGAGAAGCAGCTTTTATTCTAGGAATAAAGATCTACCGGGATAGATCTAGAAGCTACTTGGACTCTCCCAGAGTACATATATTGATAAAGTGTTGAAGAGATTCAACATGGATCAGTCCAAGAAGGGACTGTTGCCAACATCACATGGCGTCTTTCTATCTAGGGACATGTGTCCTAAAACACAAGATGAGAGAGACAACATGAGTCGGACTCCGTTCGCCTCGGCAGTCGGATCGATCATGTATGCCATGATATGTACACGACCTGATGTGTCCTATGCTTTGAGCATGTGCAGTCGATATCAGGCCGATCCAGGACAGGATCACTGGATGGCGGTTAAGAATATCCTTAGGTATCTTAAAAGAACTAAGGATGTTTTCTTAATCTATGGAGATGGAGAACTTGAGGTATCTGGTATACTGATGCAAGTTTCCAAACCGACAGAGACGACTTTAAGTCGCAAACCGGGTACATATTTTGCTTGAATAACGGAGCAGTGTGAGCTGGAAATCTTCCAAGCAAGATACTGTTGCCGATTCAACAACTGAAGCGGAGTACATTGCAGCAGCTGAAGCAGCAAAAGAGGCAGTTTGGATCCGTAATTCCTAATTGGATTAGGAGTAGTTCCGTTAGCAGCTGAGCCCGTGCCATTGTATTGTGACAATAGCGGGGCTATAGCACAGGCTAAGGAACCAAGGTCTCATCAACGATCCAAACATGTTCTTCGACGATTCCATCTGATTCGAGAGATCATACATCGTGGCGATGTGAAGATCGAGAAGATCGCATCAGAGGATAATATTGCAGATCCGCTGACGAAGGCTATTCCTCGGGAAAAGTTTGAGCGACATGTACATAGTTCAGGTATTAGATGCTTGAGTGACTGGCTATAGGCCAAGTGGGAGATTGTTAGACAGTAATGTCCCATAGCGTCACTATTTTGTAAATGATATTGTATTATTGTACAAAATTAACTATGTAGTAATGAAATTGCCTTTTACCGTTTTGTAATTTATTTACTTTGATATATAAATGGTAAAAGTCCCTATGATTAGTTCCGGATTGAGATGATATGAGACAGTATCAATCCATAAAGGTTTAATCATTAAATATCCCTAGTCGTAGTATTATCGAGACTGGACATCGATAATGCGGAATAGACTAGTACTGCACTCGTGCATGTTGTGAGGGCACAACGGCATAGTTCTCATATATTTAAGTATAGGATACTTATGCAAGTGCGGTAGGGAGGTTTTGTTTTTACCGATGGTACGGAAAACAGCTTCGCTCTGGATAGACCCCGCGGAATCCCATTGGTAGTATGTCTGCGTGTCTATGGGAGTCCGCTTCAGGGTAGGTGCATATGATCTTAACCTGAGATTTGCATCGCTAGTACTTACGACAATCGGTAAAATTTAATTTAGGTGGTTGGCGGTTTAAGTTGTGTAACGTGTTTTCTGTGTTATCTTCGGTATCGAGAATCGTAGTGTATTGATGTGATATCAAGATGGAAGTATCACTTCAGACATATGGAGATGATGATCGCGAGGGATTCAGAACTAGTACTCTATAATGGTTGCAACCATCGGGATAATATGACTAGGTCAGGATTATCCGATTCAAAGAGACTGGTTGCTTGACATCCGATATGTGTTTCGGACGGGGCAGACACTTATCCAGCCCCAGCCCTAGCATGTGATCATCCGATACTGGTTCGATATACACTATACTACGGTATACTACGCCTGTTATAGATCTAATATTCCAGTAAGAATATTTCTAGAGAATTGGGTAGGCATGGCGTTTTGCTAGAAGCTAACCTTGTCTTGTAAATCGGTAAAAGCGTAGTACTTGGTACGTACGTGTTCGGATAGTTCGACAACCGGATTTACTGCCAACATATCTAGAGGTCTCTTGGGTCGCTTCCCGAAGATTCACCGATGACGTATGATTCAAACTCGATTAATCTTGGATTAATTACGGAGAGACTTTATCTTGGATAAAGTACTATATAAAGAGAGAGATCGATTAATTTAGAATTAATCGTAAAATTATTATATTCGATATAATAAACGGAATTCGATTCCGACGCGAAATTGAAATTAGATTTTATTCGGGCAAACGAATTAATTTAGAATTAATTCGTTAGCGACGTAAATAATAAATTCGCTAGGCGTATTATTTATTTAAATTCGATTTAATTAACGTCGCGACGTAAGCTCGATATTTCGGAAATATCGAACCCGAACGCGTGAGTGCAAGTGGGCCCACTTTCATTTGGAAACGTGTGGGGCCCCCACATGACACTTGTCATTATTTGTATTTTTTAATCAAGATGCAATGCATGAAGATAGTGTACAAAGCACTCAAAGATAATGCATGGAAATTGAGTGTTAGACACTCTAAGTCTTTGCATGGCTTGTGTTATATTTATATATTATTTAATATAATTATAACATAAATATAAATTGATTTTTGAAACAAAAAATCAGATCTTGCTCTCCCTCTCTTGACCGAAACCAGTGAACTGTTTTTGGCTCTCCTTCTTCTTCCATTTTCTAAGAACTTTGTGAAGAAAGTGTACAGTTTGAACTTTAATACATATCTTGGCTAGCACCAACAAGGGATCATACAAGGTGATATGGGAAACTCATCTTAGAGCTTGGAAGGATCAAATTCAAGCTTGGAGCTTCTCTTCACTGCTTGGCCGAAATCTTCACTGCTCAAAGGAGGATTTTGCTTCATCCATTGCATCCACATTTGGTGATTTGTGAGTATTGTTTCCGCCATTACTTCAATCTAATTCATATTATATATATCTTGCTTGGTTTTTGATCTTGGGATATGGTTATTAGATTTCAACACTAGGTGTTAAAACACCCTTACAGACATAATAACTCGGATCTCAGACGTTTTTTTTTTTTTTTTTTTTTTAACTCCACTGCTTTTGAGATGCTCCTCCAATTAAACTAGAGCACTAAATTATACAAAATTTTCAATTTTAGCTCCTGTCCGTATGTTACTATAATGTTGATAATATTGTCAACTGAACATATGAGATTCCTTTTAGTGATTATAGAGAATTCACAAATTAAATATTCCAAATGAAATAAACAAAATTTAACTTTTTTCGAAATAGGTTTGAGATACGTCTCAGGAGTGGAAACTCCTTACTCAGCTATCTCTTACCAATTTCACCTTTTTTAGTCAAATAAAAATGCAAAATATTTTTGTAATTTTTGAAAATTTTTCAATTTTTTTGTATTTTTCAAAAAATTTGTATTTTTCAAAAATTTTGGACTAAAAATAAAAATAACACACAAACTAAAAACAAGGTACTGATCAACTAATTTCCTCCCCAAACCTAAATGAGACATTGTCCCCAATGTCTTAAAAAGTAGAAGAAGAGTTTAGAAAATAATACCTGGTTAGCTGAAATTCTTCAGGAAATTAAAGGTTAAGATCCAGATTAATCCTACGCCTCTTACCACGATCGTCCTCAGACCAATTTATCTTTGAAAGAATAGGGTCAACTCGTGGTTCATAGGCTATGAGTTGGTCTATTAGATTCGGAGCAGTTCTGGCAGTGAATATGAGTTTTTTTAAAGGTTTTGACACGAACCCATTTCTCCGAGCATCATCAAGAAACATACAAAGAAAATCATAAAATCCATCAACGTTGAGCAGTCCAATTTGTTTATGGTGTATGTTCAGGTTCGCCCAAGATAGTACTATAAAAATTTCCTCCAATGTGCCCAAGCCACCTGGCAAAGCAATAAAAGCATCAGCACGTTTAATCATTTCTACCAGTCCTTCAGACATACCTGGCACGATCAGTTCCTCTCTGTTTGATGATCCAATAAGATTTACCTCTGCCAAGGGTTTTAGGATGATTCCCAAAACATGACTGCCTCCTTCCTGTACAGCCTTTGAAACGATCCCCATAAGTCCAAGATTTCCTCCGCCATATATTAAGTGCATATTCCTTACAGCTAAGACTCGACCCAATTCCTGTGCTGCTTCTTCATATTGTGGTTTAGTTCCAACACTACTACCGCAAAACACACAGATGTTTTCAACTCGTCTTCTTGAAGTGGCTTCCATTTTTATATGTATTTCTTTCTCAACTTTGGATGCCTTCAAAAGTGCAATGACAGGCTGAATTTATAGTACCTGAAAAGGGTGAGTAAAAATAGCACAAGTATCTTCCAAAGGACGATTGTTAGGTAAACAACAAAAGAAATCTTGAAAGGTCAAAAAGTCTGGATCCTGTCTATGAAAATAAAGATAATTACAACAGAAAAGCGAATCAAAGCAATAATTAAGGCAACTGAATTGTGTACGCAATACGCCACTCGCTTAATATAAATTCATTAGGATGCGTCTCAAGATTTTATTCCTTACTCAGCCATCGCTAATGAATTGTTTCTCTTCTTTGATTGCCAAACACAATTCCTTCTGTCTTAAAATGCTCCGTTTGTGCTTTTCCCTACAAAAATAACACACAAAATTAAAAACTCTACAACATGTATACACAAAATATGAAAACAAAAATTACAACAAATTGCATGGGTTGCCTCCCTGCTAGCGCTAAATTTTTCATCTTCAGCCAGACGTGACTGAAATCCATATGTTAAGGAGGTTTCAATGTTGTTTTGGATGTCCGATTAAAGAAAATCCCGTGAGCGTTGCTTTTGAAGGGTCTCTTCCAACGGTAAAGTGGCAAAAAGAGTTTTGTCTCATTCAGTGCTCGTGCCACCTTTTTGCTCCTTGTTGCTCCAGTGGTTCCTGAAAAGAAAGAAAGAAAATCATGAGGTCTCGTATGGTGTTTGACTTGGAATGGGAGTTCCATTCTGTCAAGCTTCTGGGCGATATCTTTGATTTGTACTCCCCAAAATAGCGTTAATTCTCCTGAATGCTCTGGATCTTTATTAAGGTCCGACATTTGCTCCTCCATTTGCTCTGCTTCTTGTTCCACCTTTTCTTCATAGATGTATTGTAAAATTTTTGTATTCAGCTCTTCATTTGTCATCTGTGAAATGCATGCTGCAAAATTATCAACCTGAGGATGTAAGGAAATGTCAGATTTTAGGTCTTCATCCTCTGATCTGGCTGGAATGGATGGTTCAGATAGATCTTCTTCAAACATCAAGGTAAAGCATGCTCCAAGATCTTCATTTTGAGGATTGAAAGTTTGATCCTCCGTTGTTGGTGCAGTTGGTACAAATAGATCAGCTTCATCCTCGTCAGAATCTGAATAATAAAAGTCAAATTGAGACTTTGCCGGTTCGGGCTCCTGAACTGATACCTCTGGTTGTTGATACTGCTCAGCCTCCTCCTCTGTTGAAGTGTCATTATGGATCTATGGGTACTCGAAGGCTTTGTCAGTTTCATCTGATAATTCTTCTTGAGGTAACTGTCTCGTTTGATCTGTCAGTCTCTGAATGAATTCTGATTGTTTCTGAATACTTTCAAATTGATTCTGGCATGTTTCAAGCATTGTATCCAACTTTTCGTCTTGTTTCTTGACCCAATCTTTGAGCATGTCAATCATCTGATCTTCATCTGATGGTTCTGATTGTTGATGGAAATCATAGGTGGATGGTGGATAAGATGGAAAATGTGATGGTTCTTCGTACCTTGAATGATTCTGATAATTCTGCCACTCTGAAAAGTATATGCATTGATCGCTCGGGTGGTTACCATCACAAATTACACATCTCCCCATTTCGTTCTGATGAGCAAAAGTAATAGTGCTTGGTTCCGACATCCAGTGATAGTCATTGGGCTGCACAACAGGCCTCAGAAAACCAGACTGTTGCTCCCATATGTATGGTGTATCTTCTTGTAAGGTTCGTAATCTTTCAATTTCCCAGTAGTGTTCCATTTTTCAACCACCTGAAATAAAAGAAAGAAATAAAAATTATAGATAAAAAGAAAGAAAATTATATACAAGTAAATTGGATAGCTTCAAAATTAATAACTCAAGAAAAATAAGTCCTCGGCAACGGCGCCAAAAACTTGACCGGCGTAAACACACACGTATAACGCAAGCGCACATATCGTTCAAGTAGTATAAAAATATCGATCCCACAAGGACATAATTCCTACTATTGTTATTAATTATTGAATCTATTTATTTAGAAATATCTAATTGAGGGTGAAGAGAATGATTGCTTGATTGATTTGGTTTATTGTAGTTTTGCAAAATAAATAAATAAATAAAAATACAAAAGAAAATACTAAGGAAAATAAAAAAAGACACAAAGATCTAGGGTTGTGAATCATTCTGATATCTTTTAAAAGATGAAGTGATTATTTTATGTTTGTGTAACAAATTAGTTTACTAACCTGGAACACTAAATTATGCAAAAGCCTCTGTCGATGGTCAGACGCAAATACTTAGTTTAACCCAATTGAACCATATGTCTATGTCAACCAAATTATCTGGATTCATTAAGTTTAAGTTCCAATTATGGCTACCCCCGCCCGACAGGTATATGTCTATCCTGTAAGGAAATCTATTAAAGGGTTATCTATCCTCAATGAAGATCGTGGGTTATTAAGTCTAAGGCTGAAACCTAAAATCCCTATGTCTAGTTCATTTTAGATTTACCACATCAATCTTATTGGTGAACAGACAACAAGAAGCATTAAGATTAAGACTTAATAAGTAAACCTTTAAATTACACAAACTATAATATAACCCTTTATAAACCGGTGATATTAGAATTCATCACAACCTCAGATAACTAACACATAACTAGGGCTAGTAAAAACTTAAAAGTAAAAGACATAAAGTAAAAATACTGAAAAGTAAAAGACATAAAGTAAAAGCTGAAAAGTAAAATAAAATAAAATAAAATGCTAAGGTAAAAGGAATTACTTTTACTATTTACTGTTTTAGATATCTCCCATAAAATAATATATAAACTTGTGATTCTTTTTCCAACCAGCCATAAAGGCGGTTACCTGATTAAGTCAAATTAAGTCCAACCAGCCATAAAGGCGGAACCAAAATTAAATTACCAATCGACCAATCTGGCGGTATCCTTGATTAGTCAGGTTTAAACCAGATTAAAATGAATTACCAACCGACCAATCTGGCGGTATCCTTTTTAAGTCAATATTTTAAATAGTGAATATATTATTTTTAAGGGAGATTAATCTAAATAGTAACAATAAAAGAATTACCTTTCACCATAACTGGGGAATTTACCTCCTCATGGTAAATAGTAAAAACTGTAAAAAGTAAAAAAGTAAATTACTATATTAACAAAAAGTAATTAAAATTATTTACAAAACTAAAAACTAAAAAAAAAACTAAAAACTAAAAGAAACTAGAGAGCGAAACTATCTCTTTACATAGAATAGAAGAGAGAGAGTGGTACAACTAAAACTGAAATTTGAAGCTCAATTTATAGACCTCCGTAGGCTTCCAGCGTCGCGACGCCAGGCCTTTGGCGTCGCTATGCCAGCTTCCGTCGACGTGGCATGCTCTGGTTCGTATGTTTGAAGATTCTGGATAAGCTGATAAGGTGACACGTGGCGAGGTGGTTGGGCTTCAATTATTGTGACACGTGGCGGATTCTGATTGGTCGATGAGATTCTTATCCGCCATGTGTCAGATAAGGATTAGATACTTAATGATTGATGCTGACATGGCGCTGACGTGTCGGTGACGTAGCGATAACGAGGCGACATGTGGGAAAGAGACTGTCGGCACCGTAGGATTGCGACACGTGGCACTTCCTGATTGGCTGATGATGACATGGCGGTGAGGTGGCAGCTTGACTTGGTCAACCTGGTGATGTGGCTGATGACGTGGCAATGACGTGGAGTGACACGTGGCACACGTGGCGATGATGACTGTCGGCACAATATGTTGCTGACATGTGGCACGACGCATGTTAGCAGATCGGCTGTGATGGTGACACGTGGCACGATGCACGTTAGCAAAGTCAAACTTTTATCAGATTCTGATTTGTGGACCCGGCACACGTTAGCACTGTTCGGCGCACGTTAGGCGTCGTGACGCGGGAATTTACCAAAATGCCATTTTCGTCCAATTTTCACTGTTTTGGCCCAAATCACCTCCAGAATATCCTGAAACTTTATTTATCTACAAAATAACACAAAACACATCAAAATATTCACAAAACTCAAGAAACTATACAAAATATTAGGTTAAATGAGTTGGAAATAATGATAGATTTACCACTCATCACCTATCGGAACCCAAACTTAATATTGACCAAAATGGACACCATCTGTAGGGGGACAAAAATAAAACCGTCTCGAGGTACTTTTTGAATCTCACGTTTTCGGACTAATAACGGAGATCGCGAGATATACTGTGCTATATCTCTCTCCCACTCACTTTTTAAGATTAAGATTTCTATATTTAAAATATCTAATATTTTAATTTACTAGTGTGAATAAATTTATGGCGGCTAAATCATAACTCTTATTTACACAAGTTCACCATTAGTGACCTAACCAACTTTTAAAATTTATATCACTAATATCCATAGTCTCTACTAATTGTATTACTCAATTAAGCTAATTTAATTTGAGTAGTATTAGTGTCATATTATATTTCAACTCTTAAAATACTAGAACACTAATTAGTTTAAAATTTTGGAATATTAAAATGGTCAAGATTTTAATTAAACCATTTAATTAATCTAAGTGCGTTATAAAATTCAAAGGTACGTGGAATTGTATCCCGAGTACAGACCATATTACCGTCCATTCGGATTTGGCTATGAAATTTATGTCCGGGTTTCCATCCTATGTACCAATGGAATTTATGATGCACTTATTAAGCCCATATATTAGAATTTCAAATTTTAAACTTTAGAACCAATTAATCCAATTAATCGTTTTCCATGCATACCATATTTCAATTTAACATTTTAAATCACATAAAATAACATTTCATGTCTAGAATATATAAGCATCCAAAAACATGTTTTGGCATGTAAAATGCAAGAGTAGACACCATAAACTATATGACATGTTATTCAAACATTTCGAATTAAACATACATATAACATAAAAAAATATATATATTGCATTGACTAGGCTCTTATTTTTCTTATACTAATATAATTAGTACAAAAATTCCCAAGGCATCCATTGGTCTTCAAATCACGCTCCAAGGTGGTGTCAGCTCCTTTTGCGACTTCGGTGCTCCAAATTACAACAATTGAAATTTTACATTAGAAAATTAAAATCACAACAATTCTAAACAATGGTCTTATGGCCTTATATCCTAAAATCAAAACCAAAATAAAAATAAGAGCCGGAAAAATTTACAACCAATGTAAAATCCATTCATCACATGAAATAACAATAATCATTAATCGAATGAATATTATTTTGTGCCTACCCATTTAAACATGCATACTAATATTTATAACTCATATAAATAAATAAAAATAGTAACTTTAAACAAAATAGAGAAGGGTTAATTATACTTTTCAACCTCGCTCTTGATGCCAATTGTAAGAACCACTTTCCTAGCACAGGGGAAGCACGTTAGGCACCTAGATCGGACGTGAATTTTTATTTTGCCCTTCTCATTGAGAGGCCGAGTGATACCAATACCACCACTGAAATTTTGCTTCCGTTTTAGATAAAATTCCAGCCCCGAAACAGCCTAGCACAGTCCCCGAACAGCCCCTAAATAGCGGCATAAAAGCTGGATTGTTTGGACCTGATTTGCGCCTATCACACTGCCAAAACAACCCCTAAAATGTGTGAACTGCTGTGATATTTCAGTCTGATTTTTCAAGAACAACAACCCCAACACAGCCCTAAAACAACCCTATGTGTTTCCTAAAAAATCTAGATTAAAGTGGAAACAAACCGAGCCCTGTTTCACCCACACATGTTGCGACAGCGAGGAAAAATAAGCCTCACTGCCTTGGGTTATAAAGAATGAAAGAGATGAATTTTGGTTCAACACCACAAAGTCTTTTGAGCTATATCTCATTACCAATGGAAACTAGTGTGGGTTAGTGATAAGTGCAAGAAATTGTACTTTAATCATCGCTAACTCGGCTTGATTATCATGTATTAATCTTAATTATAGTTTATTTTATGTCTTGTATTAGGAAGCAATGAAACATGAATAATGGAACCATTACACATGTTTCTGGGCCTAATGGACGCATCTGAAGTACGCGAGCAGAGCAGAGATACAGAAACAGCAAACCAGCAAAGAAGCACTGGCGCCGCGACGCCCACTTCTTGGCACCGCGGCGCCTCCACAGGAAGCACTCCATACAAACTTCCTGCGAGTTGGGTGCCGTGAAGCCCACTTTTTGGCACCCCGAAAATGTTCCTGAAACTTATTTTGGTCGTGTTTTACGCATATATGGACTCCAGGACTTCTCTATAATACCGAAGCACGTCCTAAATCCTAAAAATAGAGAGAATAGAGGGATAACACATATCAAAAAGCCACAAACACAACTTCGAGAGAGAAGAACAGAGAGCCTCAAGCCTGACAGGATGTCTCTCCGATCTATCCAGGTTGTGTCTCTCTCTATATAAAGAACTAATCTACTAGGCAAAGCTAAGGATGAACTATTGTAATTGATTTCTTATGTTCATGTTTTGACTCCTAAATATTTTTAACGTTTAATAAAATTGATGTTTTATTATTCTTTATTATCTTTCGATTTATAATCCAGAGATTTTGTTTTACCAACTTGCATATAGGAATAGTCATGCTTCTTCTATGTGTGATTGGGGAACCCAGTTGTGACTGGTAAGGTTATTTTGTGAGTTGATCTCTGTTGCAGTATTGCCTGTGGGTATATTACCGATGTTAGATAGGTCATAACGATAACTTTGTGTGATGTTAACATAGAGAAAGTAAATCATTGAATACCTTAGAATTTAAAGTGTTTTGAATTGAATATATTCCGATTGTTGGTTTTGGGTGTGAAACCTTCAATTATGTAATAAAAGGAATCAATAACTGAATATAGGAAGTTGATACAAGAGGGGTTCCTGACGCTTTACTGCTTCTATCAATTGATATTTCCTGCATACTTTCAAAATCTTTATTTTTCATCACCAATTCAATTTATCTATTTTCATTAAGTTACTGCTAACATTTTTTTTTAAAAGTAAATTAGTTCCTTGTAACCATCTCTTTGAGGAATCGATACCCCAACTATACTGCGATAACCGCGAATACCTTTTGGACGTAATCAAATTTTGTTGTCGTTGCCGAAGAGATAGTTTACAGCAAAGAGAGCAGGTTTGCTTGGTCAACAACAAAAGCGGTAACTTCGTTCTATCTTAATTTTTTTTATTAATATTTACTTATTTATTTTATTTTATTTCAGTTTTAATTTTAATTTTGAATTTTTACTTATTACTTATTTATTTTTAGATTATTCTTTTATTTTTGTTTCTAGTTTTATTTGTGTTTAATTGCATTCTTAGATGTAGGGATAGGTTTTGTAGATTTGTTAGGATTGAAGAAGAAAATTCAGACTCAGAAAGTCGGTTTAATAACTTTTTCCACACCATCTACATCTAGCACACACATAATGAGTGACTACGAGAGACCACCCATAAGGACTCTTAAAGAGTACCTCCATCCCACTCGCACAGCTACACCATCTTGCATCATGTTTCCTCTTAATGCACCACATATAGATTTTAAACCTGGAATGATACAGTATATCCCAACCATTCATGGTTTAGAGAACGAGAACCCTTATGTACACATTTGAGAGTTTTGAGAGAGGTAGACCTAGCGACTTTTCATGACCGGTTTGGGACTACAGACACAATTAGACTTAAGTTCTTCCCATTTGCCCTTAAGGATAGAGCTAAGAGCTGGTTGTATTCTTTGAGACCTCCGATCATATAGGGTCATGTGTGAGATGACACATGCATTCTTAACTACTACTTCCCACTCAATAAGACTATGCATTGGAAAGACTAATCTCTATCTTCTCCCAGAAAGACAGTGAAACTCTTTATCAAACGTGGGAGAGGTTTAAGGAGATGTTAGCTAGTTTTCCTCACCATGGGTATGAGAGTTGGCGCTTAGTGAGCTATTTTTATGACAATCTAACCACTAGAGAGCGCCAATTCATTGAGACAATGTTCAATGGTGAGTTTATATAGAAGGACCTTGATGTGGCATTAGAGTACTTAAATGACCTAGCCGAGAAATGTCACACCTGGACTTGACCCAATGCCAAGGATAGCACTGATAGAACACACCCTACCCCTTCCAGTGGAGGAAGACACTACTTTATGGAAGAGGATAATCTTAAAGCACAGGTTGAGCTATTAACTAGAGAGATAAGATCTTTAAAGTCAAAGGTAGCAAGACTATGCATGTGGTAGCCCAGTTAGAACCTCAAGGGGTATGTTTTGTGTGTACGGGGATTGATCATCTGGCCCAGGAGTTTCCTTTCTGCAGTGGGATGAGGGAAACATATAATGAACAATGCAATACCTTAGGAATGTACAAAACCTTATACACCATACTTAGATACCTATAATCCTGGTTGGCGGAACCACCCAAATTTAGTTGGAAACATGAGTCTTATCAGCCTACCCAAACAACACAACCCAAAGGTTATAATGCTCCTCAATATCACACATCTACTGTTCCTAGAAATTCTTTAGAGGATATTATGCAAGCATTAGTGGAGGCCCAGAGCAAAACCAATCAAAGGTTTGAGTCATTGATAGCTCAGGTAGTTGAAGTCAATAAGGAAATTAAGAGTCAAGTCTATAAATTGACTAATGTCCTGAGTGTGCAAGAACAAGGAAAATTCCCATCTCAGGCTAAACCAAATCCACACGGGCAACACATGGCACAAGCTGATCATGAGGCATCCAATGTAAAAAAGTGTTAATGCCATTATCACTAGAAGTGGTAAAGAGGTAGGGATACAAGACATTTCCAACACTATAGGTGACCCCAGAGATAGTAGTACAAATACTCCTCAGGAAGATCAAGTGACACATATTTCAGTTAGAGTACCCTTCCCTCAAGCACTTAGGCCCACAGCGAGAGCTCTAGAACCAAATGGTGAGATCCTGGAACATTTAAAGCAGGTAAAACTTAACCTTCATTTGTTACATTTGATCAAATAGGTTCCCACTTATGCGAAGGTTTTAAAGGATCTATACACCATGAAAAGAAAGCATCATGTGAAAAAGATTGCATTCCTAACAGAGCAAGCAAGTGCAGTAATTGAACAAAGGACTCCACCAAAACATAAAAATCCAGGATGTCCCACCATTATTTGTCACATTGGCATATATGAGTTTGGTCAGACTTTACTAGATTTAGGTGCTAGTGTTAATCTCATTCCATATTCTATCTATAAGCAGCTAGGACTCGGAGAGATCAAACCTACATATGTGGTTTTACAGTTAGCTAATTGCTCTACCAGAACACCACAGGGAGTAGTTGAGGATATTTTACTACAAATTGATAAATTCTACTACACTGTTGATTTCCTGATCTTAGACACTCAATCTGTGGTTAACACTGAGTAAAAAATTCCATTTATCTTAGGTAGACCTTTTCTTGCTACAGCTAATGCTCTTATCAATTGCAGGAACGGTCTCATGAAGTTATCGTTTGTGAATATGACACTAGAGGTGAACATTTTTCATGTTGAGAAACAACTACGAGATGATAATGAGTGTCATTACACATACTGCTAGATACAGTCTTACCATAGATAGCCTCTACATCACATGAATCCAGCCCTATTGAACTGGACCTGATCCCAAAGGACCGTAAAAGAAGGAAAAGTAGAGTTAGTGCCCACTTTAAGGTGATCCATGGGAAGTTAAGAAAGAGGTTGAACCAATTGATAAAATCTCAGCCATCAGTAGACCTTGGGGGATCCATAGATAAACTGCTACAGCCAGATAAAAATTCTTTTTCATGCTTTAATCACCAATGTCTACAGAAGAAGAAAGAACATGGGACTACTTGGTCCGCTACATGGAAGCCAACATGACAACTTGGGTGATTGCGTCTGGCTGAAGACGTTAAACTTGACGCTAGCGGGGAGGCAACCCTTGCGATATGTTTTATTTATTTTATTTATCTATCTATTTTTATTTATTTTTATTTTATTTACTTTATTTTTATTTTATTTTGTGTTAATTACATGTTTATTAATGCATGAGTATTTATGCAGGTGTTAACGTAACTTACACAGCCATACAACTAAGTCTCACCAGTAGGAACCTGATAAACTCTACGTCTGGTAGTGTTGTTCCTTATCCTTTTCTTTTATATTTATCTTATTAAGGACAATGCAAGTTTTAAGTGTGAGGGTGTAGGTATGTAGTGATAATACTAATACCTGTTATATAAAAAAAATTATTTCTTCTTAGTTCTTAATAGTAAAGCATATGTCCAATGATGAATATTGTTTATTTTAGGGTGAAATCTTAGAAACGATAAGTTCTTTAATGTACTTTTATTTGATGCCTTGAGTAGTTGATCTAGGTGACTCGTAAGCACTTAACTATAGGTTTTTAGCAATAAGAACCTAGGTATTTAGGAAAGTGACTAGTTGAAGAAATTACATGTCCATGAATGACCGTTTGCTTAGATGTCTATCCTGATTTGATAAGTGTTATGATGTATGGTATAAATAAAAAGAGAAAGTCTTGAAAGAAAGAAAAATAAGAAATTAAACCACTTGTAACCGATAAGCGTGAAGCTACCCATGGGTGAGTCTTAGGACCACTATGAGGAAAATGCTACCTTAAAAGGTAGGTGTGTTGAAAAAAGAAAAGATTTTGAAAAGGAAAAAAAAAAAAGAAAAAAAGAAAAAATAATCGTACCATACTGAGCATAAAAAGGCAAATACAGAGCGCATTTAAGATATCTAGGTTAGTTTGACCTATCAGATCCTAATTTTTAAACGAAATCATTAAGTTGCTTACCTAGGAGTCAAGTTGTGAATGAACCCTTACACACACAGTGTGAGTCTGGTTGAGATAATTTATTCAAGGACTTGGATTTGATGTGCTTTGAGTACTTCGAATGTTTTATGATTTCATTACTAAGAATTCTTTGAGGACAATAATATGGTAGCTATTGGGACTATTTCATTTTGTTTTTTTGCATGATTGCATGTTTTGAATGACGTTTGTGGGTGTCGTCCCTGTAAGCCCTCACGAGACTATAACTTGTCCACTAGGGACATCTAGGGGTTTAAAGGCTTGTTGCATACGCTAAATGCAATCGTGATCCCTACGAAAGTGGCTTAGATAGTTTTTATTTTTTATTAAGTTTAGTTCTTATTTTATTTTTGCGCTTGAATTGCTATGGACTAGCAATAAGCTGGTTGATGGTTGTGATAAGTGCATGAAAGTGAACTTTAACCAGTGCTAACTCGGCTTGATTATGATGTATTTAATCTTAATTATAGTTTATTTTGTGTCTTCTTATTAGGAAGCAATAGAACATGATGAATGGAGCAATTACAAATGTTTTGGGGCCTAACGGACGCATCAGAAGTACGCGGGAAGAGCGTAGATGCAGAAATAGTAAACCAGTAAAGAAGCACTGGCGCCGCAGTGCCTACACAAGAAGCACTCCATAGGAACTTCCCGTGAGTCTGGCACCGCGACCCCCACTTTCTGGCACCGCGGTGCCCCGACAATGTTCCTAAAACTTATTTTGGTCGTGTTTTACGCATATATGGACTCCAGGACTTCTCTATAAATATCAAAGCTCATCATAATCCCTAAAAACTGAGAGAAATAGAGGGAGAACACCTTGCAAAGAGGCACACACATAACTTAGAGAGAGAAGAACAAAGAGCCTCAAGCCAGACATGATGTCTCTCCGATCTATCCAGGCTGTGTCTCTTTTCTACATGGAGAACTAATCTCCTAGGCAAAGCTAATGATGAACTCTGGTAATTGATTTATTATGTTCATGTTTTGATTCTTAAATATTTTTAACGTTTAATAAAATTGATGTTTTGTTATTCTTTATTATCTTTCGAACTATAATCTAGAGATTGTGTTTTACCAACTTGCATATAGGAATAGTCATATTTCTTATATGTGTGATTGGGGAATCCATTTGTGATTGGTAAAGTTATTTTATGAGTTGATCTTCTGCTGCAGTATTACCTATGGGTATATTCTCGACGTTAGATAGGTCATAACGATAACTTTGTTTGTTGTTAACATAGAGAAAGTAAATCATCGATTACCTTAGAATTTAATGTGTTTTGATTTGAATATTTTTCGATTGTTGGTTTGGGATGTGAAACCTTCAATTGAGTAATAAAAGGAATCAATAACTGAATATATGAAGTTGATACAAGAGGGATTCCTGAAGCTTTGCTGCTTCTCTCTATTGATATTTCCTGCATACTTTTCATAATCTTTATTTTTCATCACCAATTCAATCAATCTATTTTCATTAAGTTACTGCTAACGTTTTGTTTAAGTGAATTAGTTCATTGTAACCATCTCTCTAAAGAATCAACACCCCAACTATACTGCGATACCCACGAGTACTTTTTGGGCGTAATCAGCTAGACTCACAAAATTAATCCCTAAACATTTTAGAGATTAATGTCACAGTAAGGAAAACTTTTATTTTTCCTCTTGTTCTTATTTTTATTTTCTCAACTCTTTGAGAGAATTTGGAGAAGAAGAAGATGGAGGCTAGGGTTAGAATGAGAGATTAGGCAAAAAGAAAATCCAATTTTCTTTTTATACTTAGAATTATTAATTTCCAAAATTAAAAACCCTCCCCCTCCCATCCTTTAGAAAATTCCGCCAAGGCATGTGAAAATTCAAACATTTGGTAACATCAATATTTACTTTCCATAATAGAAAATGTGTTACAAAAAACAAAAAGGTTAATGCCTTTAAAAATTTGTAACTTCCAATTAAATCCAAGGTTTTGCAAAACCCAAAATTTAGAAATTACTAATTTAACCTTTCATTAAATTATATCTAATATAATTTAATAACATGTGTTTAAATATCATATATTTAATAAAACCATAAATTAATTTTAACATATAGTTTCATGTGTGACAAAATAATATTATTAATCATATTAATAATATTTATACATATGTGAGTATATAATTGGACTATCCAATTACACTAAATCCGCTATAGTATATTGAGCTAGCACGTGGACCAAATGGACCTACGGTACCGACCTCCAATAATCTCGAAATATAATTAAGCTTTTATTTTAATATTCCGAATTATTAACCCTGGGTTATTCCACTAAAAACCTGAAGCTGCACTCTCGTTGCTGTATATAGTATATTACCCAACCACATTGTTGTCCATCAATGGAGTCATTACATACAGATAACCTTTCACGATTATCTCGTAAATAGAGCTGGGTCATAATATCTGTTATACCCCTCTAATTATTTTTACCCTATGTACCATTGATTCTCTAATAAACGATTTATTCATAACCATTATGAATTTTAATCTCTCTATTCGTAATAGAAAGACTCGAGTGCTCTAACCATTCAAGTATCGAATAAACCCTTAAGGAAGATACTCCTCTACTTCTAGCAAGAAGGAGTGAACTCTATGTCTATATAAAATGTCCCCAGCTACACACCAAACCATGTCTCTAAAGTACGTAGCTATTGGTCGGGACTACTACACCAACCTCACCTTTGTAAATCAAAGGACATAGCTTGCCATGCAGGAGTTCATAGTACACTCAAGATTTAGATCAATCCATATATGACAATCTAGAAGATCAAAATGAATTTCCTTATTTAACAGATATTATAAGAAAGTCATTTCTATCTGAGTCCAGTCCTATATGATTACTTTATAAAATGTGCATATATTCTCATGTCTCCACATGGACGATCCCGGATCAAGGACGCCATACAAATATAAAATAGACTGTAGCTATAGATAAACCATAAATAAAGTAACCGCTTTGTTTGCTCTCTATAGACTATTTTAGATTACAAACTTGAGACTTAAATCCTCTTATATTTGACACTCATACACTAAGTCTAAAGGCACATGAGTAATCTATGGTAATCAAGATAATTTACAATATACGATATTTGAACAAACACTTTGGTAAATGAATAATGCATAATTTTATTTCATAACATATAAAACCGTTTACATTACCTGAAGCTCTAGGGCATATATCACAACATCTCGGACCTTGGCTGATGAGTGAACCAATAAATCTAGTGACTACCATCTGTATCAATCCTCTCGAGCTCGTCCTCAAGGTAAACCTGCAAAATAGAAAACACTGGGAGTTGGGGACGTAGATCGTTTGAACGACCTAGTGAGTGGACAGTTTAAAATGGGAACTATGATGCTTTATAAAACATTTATCTGTTGAAAACAAAATAATCTTGCTTTACAAGAAAACTACCATTTTCTAAAAAATCTCTCTTGTTTAAAGACAAATATCTCTCTACAAAAATTTTATGGAAATCCTCTATTTCTGTAAAACTCTGAGATCTTCCGTAAAAATCAATTCTTTCTAAAACTCTTTCATTAAATTATTCTTTCCGAAACTTTTTCGTAAAGCTGCTGTGTCTAAAAATCTCACATGGGAAAAAAAACTGACGTATGGGGGCGTTATGTATCGCCGTCCCCACATACGCCTATCCAGTGCCTTGGGGTGTTACATATTGTCATCCCCCAAGTCACTGAACTAGAGAAAAGAGCAGTAATCAATGTTATAACCTGGCCCTGAAATACGATCTAGGGGCATTACGTATAGCCGTCCCCTAGTCCCGAACTACATATGCACATGTGTTACTTGATCCATCAATTCCAAGTTACATCTGAGGTGGTTTTTTCCCCCATGCCCCCAAAAATCATAAAAATCATACTTTTAAAGTCAAAACTTTCTGAAACATTCTCATTCATAATATAACTGAAAATAAACTCGACTAACTCCCTGATGCACTTAAAAGTAAGTCTTAATTCAAAACAAAAAAGTAAATATCATCTTGAAAAGAAAATATTCACTCACATATTAATCTCTATTGCCCTTGATCCTGGATGCGACTGGGAATACTCCCGCGGAAAAGCTAATATGTCATATACTTGAGTACGATTAGCATATTTAAACTAAGAAGTTCATCATGGTCATGTATGTAGTGGATGCTCATGCATGTTGTATATATGTTGGGATATCTAACGTGTTAACTGAGGATTTTTACTTAACATCCACAACTACACTGAGATATATAAGAACTCATTTAAACTCATTGATTTAACTAAACTATTATCACCGCATGATGTATTATGCTTGTGACATGATGTAGTGCGTAGACGCATGCTGATATGAACCCTTAGGGTGGCCTTTAACATCCTATGATGAAATTAAAATTGGAAGAAACTGATCTTGCGGTGCGTCGCGACACTAGGTCTTGCGCTTTGTGATGCTCATATGAACAGACTAAAATAAAGATTATTTCATGTTTCGCATTGCGACGCCAGGGGTTGAGCTTCGTGACGTTGCACTTGCGTCTCGACTCGTTATTATATAATCGCGATGCCATTACGACCAAATCTGAAACATATGGCATCTCCAAATTTGGCGTCGCGATGCTCGCCTGATTATAGGTAACATTCGACTCTACACTGCCAATTCCCAAATGTAATTCCAATACTCCCATACTATAACCTTCACACAAGCACTTCTTTAAACGTCAACATCCATACTGTAGGAAACAACTTTCCTTAGCGCGACGGAAGTTGATTGTGGTGGCACTAGGTCTGGTATGGATCTTTAAATTTTTCTTTGCCATCTCCCTTTGTTGTAGTTGCCGAAATCAATCCTTTGATGTCCACCGCTTGGATCAACCACTCGATCTTCCGAACTATGACTCAAAACCAACAAACCGAACTGTGGGCTTCACTCACAAAGATCAAACCTCTAAATAATTTAGAGAATTAAGATGTCATAATGGCATTTGGCTTTTGGAATTTCAAACATTCTCACAACATTTTTGAATGCTTGAACTCTCTATATTTTCTCTCATTTTCTTTCTCACAACACTTGTGTGAATGAATGCAAAATGTTAACCTTATAAGTGAGAGAAATGGTAGAGATTATATTCTCTTACAGAAGCCAACTAACCTTGTCATTGGGCATCTAATACTTTCTTGCAATTGCCAACACAAAAATGTGAATGCCATAACAAAGCATAAGAAATGATAAGTTAAAGACAATGACTTTGTCATTAAGCATCCAATGCTTTCTTTCATTGGCAAACATATAAATGTGGAGGCCATACCAAAACATAAAAATGGATTAGCTAATGAAAAAACTATTAGGTGTATCGAAGCCACAAAATAGACATAATATATTGGAGAGCATGACAAGCCTGATGGCTTTGTCTCTAAGGTAAATAAAAATCACCATCTCAATAATGATTAAATTACCTTCAATTATGTTGTAGTAATTATCTCATAATTATTACTAACTTGATTATCTCATAGTCAAGACTTGATTATCTCATAATCAAATAATTCTAGAAAACATTAAGTTAAACTAATTTAACATAGTTTTTATTTGTGACAATAAATATTATTAATCTCATTAATAATATATAAATAAAATGTGAGCATATTATTAGACTGTCTAATTATATTAGGGTTGCTACAGTTAATTGAGCTAGCACAGGGACCAAATGGACCTACGGTTCCGAGCTCCAATAATTCCGAAATATTAATTAAACTCTTTAATCAAATATTATGAATTATTAACTCCGTGTTATTCCACTAAAAACTCGAAGTTGAACCCATGTTACCGTAGATGGATAAAATAAAACCAAACAACTTCGATGTCCATCGATATAGTCATTACATATGGATATAGCCCTTCACGAATATCTCATAAATAGAGCTGGGTCATAACTCTGTTAAACCCTTCTAAATATTTTTTCTCTTAAGCACCATTGATTCTATAATGAACAATTAATTCATAACAATTATAAATAAAAAACTTTCTATTCGTAACAGAAAGGTTGAGTGCTCATATTGTTCAAGTCCCGAATCAACTCTTAAGAAAGATATTATTCGGCTTCTCATTAGAAAGAGTGAATTCCATATCTATATAAAACATTCCTAACTACACACCAAATCATATCCCCAAAATACGTAGTTATTGGCCGGGACTGCAACACCAACCTCACCATAGTAAATTAAAGGACATAGCCTATCATGCAGGAGTTCGTAGTACAGTCAGGTTTAAGATCGAATCCATATATAACCATCTATTAGATAAAATGAATTTCTTCGGTTAACAGATATTAAAAGAAATTTGTATTTATCTGAGTCTGTCCTATATAATCTCATCATACAAGGTGCCTCCATTCCCATATCACTACATGAACGATCCCGGATCAAGGTCGTCATACAAGTATAGAAAAACCAGCTATAGATAAACCACAAACAAAGTATCCCCTTTGTTTGCTCTCTATGGACTATTTAGATTACTAACTTCAGACTTAAATCCTCTGGTGCATCAAACACACAATAAGTGTGAAGGTACAATATTAATCAAGGTAAACAAGACAATTGGACAATATGTGATATAAATCAAAAAAAATTTGATAAAATGAATAATGCATTTATTATTATTATTACAATAATCAATTCCATTTTACAATACATGAAGCTTTAGGACATAAATCCCAATAATCTCCCACTCGGACTAGAGCAAATGTGACCTGTCATGTAATCCTAAACCCTTTAGGTGACCTTCAAACACTTTAGCTGATAAGGTCTTTGTACACAGATAAGCCAGGTTGTCTGCGGATAGAATATGCGTGACATCGACTTCTCCTCTCAGCACTGTCTCTCTGATAAGGTGATATTTTCTCTCAATATTAATACCCCTCTTGTGGCTTCTTGGTTCTTTAGAGTTTGCCACTGCGCCGCTATTATCACAATAAAATTTGAGTGGTTTATTCATATCTGGAACAACTTCCAGATCTGCCAATAACTTACGGAGCCAGACTACTTCCTTAGTTGTTTCACAAGCTGCTACTTATTCAGCCTCCATGGTGGAGTCAGCAATACAAGATTGCTTTATGCTCCTCCATACTATAGCCCCACCACCTAGGGTTAACACTGATCTAGATATTGATTTCCTAGAATTAACATCTGTCTGAAAATCAGAGTCAGTATATCCTCTCAGAATCATATCCCGACTTGTATATACAAGCATATAATTTCTCGTTCTTTGAAGATACTTGAGAGTATGTTTCAACGCTACCCAATGATCTAATTCTAGTTTGGATTGAAACCTACTGACCACTCCCACTGAAAAATAGATGTTCGGTCTCGTGCATAACATAGCATACAAAAGACTTCCAACTGCTGAAGTATATGGTATATGTCTCAACTCCTCAACCCATTGAGGTGTCTTAGAAGACTGTTCCTTAGACAAATGAATTCCATGTCTAAAGGTAAATTACCTTTCTTGGAATTCTGCATAACAAATCGTACAAGAATCTTGTGGATGTAGGATACTTGAGACATTGCTAACAGTCGTTTCTTGCGATCCTGAATTATCTGGATCCCAAGTATATAACTTGCCTCTCCCAAATCTTTCATTTGGAATTTGTTAGCTAGCTAGATTTTCTCGTCCGATAATATCTTTACATCATTCCCAGTGAGTAAAATACCATAAACGTATAACACAAGGAAAACCACCTTCCCATCAATGATGCTGTAGGACACAGAAACTGGACGACGCATGATGTTCTAGACTCAGGGCCCGGTTGGGAGTACGGAGTAGCCCACAGGGGACTAATGCCCCATCCACCTTTCAAGCAACTATGAATCAGATTTTTAAGCCATATCTTCGGAAATTTATCATTGTATTTTTTGATGACATTCTGGTTTACAGTCTTTCTTTGGAACTCCATTTGGAACATCTCAGACTCACCTTGCAGTGTTTGGTCGATAACCAACTTTTTGCCAAGGTCCAGAAGTGTGTTTTTGGACAAGACAAAGTGGAATATTTAGGGCATTGGGTATCTATTAAAGGAGTGGAACCAGACAGTAATAAAATTCAAGCTATGCAACAGTGGCCTACCCCTTTGAATGTCAAGCACTTGAGAGCTTTTATTGGCCTTACGGGATACTACAGGAGGTTTGTTAGAAACTATGCTTTGATAGCAGCACCCTTGACAGATCTCCTGAAGCATAATGCCTTTGTTTGGAGTGAACAAGCGGAGCTTGCTTTCAACAAGTTAAAGCAAGTTATGATCTCAGCCCCAGTGTTAGCATTGCCGAATTTTTCTGACCAATTTGTAGTTGAAACTGATGCCAGTGATATTGGCATAGGTGCGGTACTAATGCAACAGAACCATCCTATTGCCTTCTTCAGTAAAAAAACTTCCTGATAGGCTTTGTAAGGCTTCAACCTATGTCAGAGAATTGGTCGCCATTGTGGAGTCAGTCCAGAAATGGAGACAGTACTTGTTGGGCAGGCATTTTATCATTAAAACTGACCACAAGAGTTTAAAAAACTTGATGGAACAGGTAATACAAACTCCAGAGCAACAACAGTACCTACCCAAATTATTGGGGTTTGATTATGAGATCCATTACAAGCCTGGACTAGAAAACACAGCAGCAGATGCTCTCTCTCGATTGCCTCAGTTGACAGCAGCATCAGCTCAGTTTGGTGCAATCACTATGCCTATTTTTGGATTCATTTCCCAACTACAACCTGACACCTCTCATTCAGAAAGTCTACAACAGCTCATAACTGAAATTCAACTCCACCCAGACTCATTCCCTGCTTATAAGATCAGAGAGGGTCTATTATTCTACAAAGGTCGAATTGTAATAAGTCCAGAATCTTCTGTTAAACAACAACTACTCACTGAATTTCATTCATCCGTATGTGGGGGCCATGGTGGGGAGCTTAAAACTCTCAAAAGGGTGCAAGCTAGTTTCTATTGGAAGAAGATGCAAGAAGATATCAAGGCATTTGTTAATCAGTGCCAATTTGTCAGCAAGTGAAGTATTTGACCAAGAGCCCACAAGGTCTGCTCCAGCCTTTGCCTATCCCAGATCAACCTTGTGAAGATATTTCCATGGATTTCATAGTAGGGTTACCCATGTCCAAGGGTTATTCTGCCATTCTAGTGGTTGTTGATAGATTGAGCAAGTATATCCACTTAGGGGCATTACCTGCAAATTTTACTGCTTCCCGAGTAGCAGAACTCTTTGTTGCCATGGTCTGTAAATTGCATGGGTTTCCAAAATCCATTGTATCAGACCGAGATCCAATCTTCCTAAGTGCCTTTTGGAAAGCTTTACTCCAATCAGCTGGTACTACCTTAGCTACCAGTAGTTCCTATCACCCACAATCTGATGGTCAAACTGAAGTGCTTAATAGATGTGTTGAACAGTATCTTCGATCCTTTGTTACAGGTTGCCCTAACCGCTGGGTTCTTTTTCTACCATGGGCTGAATTTTGGTATAACACATCCTATAACACAAGTACAGGCTTCACTCCCTTCCAAGCAGTTTATGGTAGACCCCCTCCTACTATTCCAATGTATATCCGAGGCACTTGTTCACTAGAGGCTGTGGATTCAGAGTTAATGGCTAGGGATGATGTTCTCAGAGCACTCAAACTCCATCTGCAGAAGGCTCAACAGCGCATGAAAAGTATGGCTGACAAACATAGAAGTGACCATCAATTTCAGGAGGGAGATTGTATTTGGCTTAAACTACAGCCCTATCGCCAGCACTCTCTAGCCAAACGCTTATCTCACAAGCTGAGCATGCGCTATTTTGGTCCGTACTTAATTACCAAGCGCATTGGAGCTGTAGCTTACCGTTTACAATTGCCTGCCACTACCAAAATCCATAATGTGTACCATGTGTCTCAGCTCAAGGCCTACCAGTCTTCTGTACCAGCACCATCAGCCTCTGTTTCCCATCTTCCAGCCACTGTTGAGGATCTCAATGTTCAACCTTTGGTAGTCATTAGCACTCGAGTCGTGATTCGAGGCCAATTGCAGATTCCGCAGATCTTGATTCAATGGCTTAACTTACCTGTTGAGGATAGCACGTGGGAAGATGTGGCTACAATTCAGCAAGTTTTTCCCAGTTTCGACCTTGAGGACAAGGTCTATTTGAATGGGGAGGGTAATGTTACACCTCAACAACACAACCAGCCACACCAGCAAGCCCACCAGACCAGACCTCAAAGAACCATTATAAAGCCTCAGCGATACCAGGAATTTGTTCAGTGATTTTGGCGCCAAAGTCAGTTAGGGGAGTTACAAAGTTGTTAGCAATTAGTTAGCAGGTTGTTAGAATAGTTGAAAGTTCAATATTACCCTTGTAACTAAATCTGTTAAATGGTCTCTGCTATAAATTCAAGCTGAGAATAGCAATAAAGATATCATTCAATTTCTCAACAATTACTTGCAAGAGTTTGGAGAATTTTGTGGCTTTATCTCGAATCAAAGCTAACAGAGGGGCTGTTTCAGGGGCTGAATTGAGACTAATCCAGAGGCAGTGTGGGCGTGAGGAATAGAGGCAGTGAGGAGCTGACTTGGGCGCAGGTTTGAGGGCAGTAAGGTAGGCTTTATGCGCTGGTTGTGATGAGCTGATTCCAAATGCTGAAATGGAGGCAAATGGCGTGAAGATCAGGGGTTGGAAGAGGCAGTAGGTGCGCTTGAACACAAGGGCTGATTGGAGGCAGTGATGGGCTGAAGTTGAGGGCGTGCAGGGAGCTTGATGCGCCGAATGTGTTGAAGAGGCAAGTCAGTGCGCTTAAGGGGTAAATTAACGTGCAAAATTGAGGCAAGGTGGCAGGCTAGCGAAGTGGGGACGTGAACGTGGCTGTGTGGAGGGTTAGGCTTGTCGTGGTAACGTGTGGTTGAGCTAAGGTGCAGGGCAGTGTGTTTGTGCGCTGATCGTGCAAGCTATGGAGGGCAGAGTGAGTGCGCTAGGTGTTCTCGTGGGCTGGTGAGTGGCCAGGGTATTTGTGGCTTATGAAGGCAGTGGACGTGAAGAACAATGGGGGGAGTTTCACGTGTCAATGATTTAAGGTTTAGTTTGGAGAGTGAAGAGAGTCAAGGGAGGTTTCACGTGCATGGTTTCTAGCTAGGGGTGCAAGTGTGGTTTGTTTCCATTTTATAATGGAGAGTGGGGAATGAGGTAATTAAATGCTATTCGGTGGAGGGTTGGAGGGTTGGAGATATAATTTATTAGGGGGACAATATTTAATGTGAAAAGAGTGGTGTTAATTAATTGGTTTTGTTGAATTAGTTGAGTTGTTCACGTTGGTGGAGGAAATTTGTGGCTTAATTTGTCTTGTTGCGTTTGGTTTGTTTAATGAAAAAAGGGAGTGGTGGCATGCATGGTTGAAGGGTTTGTGTGGGGGAAAAAACAAGAAATCAAACGGTGGTGATAAGGTTTACGTGGGGCATTTGTTTGACAAATGGATGATGATTCTTGTTTTGGAGGGGCACATTCACGTGATGGAGGGAAATGAAGTTGTGATGCTTGGTTCCACGTGGGGCATGGTGCATTTTGAGTTTGTTATTGTATTTTTGTTTGATTTGTTTTATGTTTTAATTATTTGTTTATTTTTGTTAAAGTTGTTATTTAATTGGTTTGTATTTTTTAATGGTTTGATTTAGTTTGAATTTATTTAATTGGTTGGTGGCTTTTATATGTTTGCATGGAAGTTGAAGGGTCACAAGCATGGAAATTTAGGGAGAGAGGATACGTTAAAAAAAGAGCGAGGATAAGGTTTCGGGCGGAGGATGATTTTGAAATGGAAATCTAACGAATAATCCCGAAGCTAATACGAGCGAATCAAATCCGATAAAACGTCAATTCTTGACTTTTCCCTTCCGACGACCGTTGTCCACGACTTCCATAACTTAAAAGGTAGTGCCTCCGTACGAGACTCATCATCGGGCTGATATGCAAAAATGCAGTGCCTACAGATGCGCTTGAAGACACAAGGATCCTCGATGTTCTACTCAACTTATAAGACTTGATCGTAGTATCAAATCTTATGTCCCAAGATCTATATGCTTGTTTAATTCCCTAAATGGACCTTTACAACTTGCAAACTTTTTGCTCTTGACCTTGGGTAATGAACCCCTCTGGTTTTACCATATAGATACTCTCATCAAGATTTCCATTCAAGAATGCAATCTTGACGTCCTTTTACCAAATCTCATAGTCATAATATGCGGCAATGGAAAGAAGAATCCTGATGGATTTAAGCATGGCTACTGGTGAGAAAGTTTCTTCATAGTCAACTCCCTCTTTCTGGGTATAACCCTTTACCACTAGCCTAACCTTGAAAGTCTGTACTTTCCCATGTATTCCTCTTTTTCTCTTCTAGATCCACTTGCAACCTATGGGTTTTACCCCATCAGGTTGTTCTACAAGTTCCCAGACTGAGTTAGAGTACATAGACTCCATCCCAAGGTTCATGGCTTTGAGCCATTCCTCTTTATCAGTATCTTCCATTGTACTACGATAGGTTAATGGATCATCAATACCATCACAAGATGCATCAACTTGCACCTCACCATTCCCTAGATAGCGTTCATGTTGTCTTACAACCCTACCACTACATCTAGGTGGTATGGTATCCTGATAAACTTGCATCTGACTTTCAAATGTAGAAGGTGTTATGTCTTTGTCAACATTTGACAATGGTGTACTGGTCCTACCAGCAAGTAACTCCTCAAGTAATAATTTGCTTCGAGGTTTGAACTCTCTTATATCGTCCTCCTTACGAAATGTGGCATTTGTCGACATAAATACTTTATTATCTTCTGGACTATAAAAGAATCCACTCCTAGCTTCCTTAGGATAGCCTACAAATAGGCACACGTGTGAACATGGTACCAACTTAGTAGTCTTGTTCTTTAGCACATGTGTCGGACACCCTCATATACGGAAATGTCGCAAACTAGCTTTTCGACAATTCCACAACTATAAGGGAGTCTTAAAAATAGACTTAGAAGGAACTACATTCAGGATATACATTACAGTTTGCAATGTATACCCCCCGAATGAACTAGGTAGAGTGCTATAACTAAACATTGATCTCATCATGTCTAGTAGGGTCCGATTTCTCCTTTCTGCAACACCATTTTATTGTGGTGTTCTAAGTGCTGTGAGCTGTGAAACAATTCCATTCTCAACTAAGAATTCCTCAAAATCTCTATCAAGGTATTCTCCTCCATGATCCGATCGTAGAATTTTGATGCCTTTGCCTAACTAGTTCTCAACCTCAGCACGATACTCTTTAAACTTTTCAAATTTATCTGACTTATGCTGCATTAGGTAAACATCCCATATCTGGAATAATCATCAATAAAAGTGACGAAGTATTCATAACCACCTCGGGCTTTTACATTCATCGGTCCGTAAATTTCCGAATGTATTAGCTCAAGTGTTTTTTTGGCTCTTATCCATTTTCCAGTAAAAGGTCTCTTAGTTATTTTGCCTTCTAGACAGGATTCGCAGACAGGTAAAGTACCGAGTCTTAACTGTTTTAAAACTCTGTTATTAATTAGTCTATCTATCCGGTCAAGGTTAATGTGACCAAGTCTAAGGTGTCATAAATAGGTATCATCATGAGAAATCTTTTGCCATTTTAGTTTTAGATTTTTCAATCTTAAACATTTCAGTATTAAGCAGTGATTCATGCATTAACGGCCTTAATACATATAGATTATTTTCAGAGTTTCCCGTGCATATATTTAATCCATTTATACTAATAATAACTGACTTATTATTAAATGAAATAGAAAAACCACATACCATAAGTTTGTTACAGAAATCAAATTCCTGCGAAAACTAGGAATATATAACACACTATTCAAACATAAATAACTCTTAATAAAATTCAAATTTGAAACTCCAACTGCTTTTACTGAAACATCATCCCCTGACCAAACTTTAATGGTAAAGCTACCTTCAGCAAGGTCCCTCCATGAGTCAAGAAGCTCCAAAGAACAACAAACATGGTTAATGGCACCAGAATCAACAATCCATATAGATTTATCATCCTCCACCAAAAGAGACTCAATGACAAGTAAATCGTATTTACCTGTATTCTTCTTCTCTTTAAGCTCAGCAAGGTATTTCGCACAATTCATTTTCCAATGCCCTTGTTGTTCACAATGGAAACATTTTCCTTTTGTATTGGTTTATTTAGAGCCTTTGTTGTTCTTCTTTTTCATTTGTTTTACCTTTGCCTTCCAATTCCATTTCTTCTTTTTTCTTTGCAGATTTAGAAGATTCGGCAACATTTGCCTTGGTATTGGACCTACGAGGACCATCATAATAGAATCATAATTCGTGAGCTTATTTAGCAGTTCAGTCAACGTAAAAGTCAACTTATTCATAGAACAATTGCTTTTAAACTGCAGGCAACTCTTCTGAAGGGTTTCCATGATCATTGTCACCTGGCTTTGCACATTGATACGTGTACCATAGGTTTTAGCCATATTAAGATGAGACATCATCCTTAACACATGGTCTCGGACTAATTTTCCTTTATTCATTCTAGCGGTCAATATAGAGACTATTACCTCATGTTGTTACCGGTCTGAAGTTGCCCAAATATGTTCTGTAATGACTGCATAATCATTCATGCTGTCGCCATAGGCTCATGTTGTGCAGTAAGAACCTTAGACATGGATGCTATCAAATAGCTTTGGGCTTTCTCATCAGCTTTAATCCAATTATAATAGTCATTTCGTGCAGCTCTACTAGCATTTGGTGCTGGCTCAGGAGGACATTCCTCCATTAGGACAAATTTAAGGTCTTCGCAGTCCAAAATAGCATTCATGTCACTTTTCCATTTAACATAATTATCTCTGGTTAATTTTTCTTGTTGTTTGAGAATTGAGATAATTACAGATGCCATGGCTGAAAAAATAATAAACGCACATTCAACATTCATTTGTCGCATATTAAAATTGTCAAACATTTAGGCATAACTCGGGTATGGTATGTAAGCTTAAGAATTCCATTTATGGACTTATACATGCTTCACGAAGTTGGAATCTTTGATTCGACGGGATTTTTAGATCGTCTGGTTTTCTCAAGAATTCGGAAGAATCATGTGTGTATCAGAAGGCCAGTGGGAGCATGGTTGTATATTTAGTCCTCTATGTTGACAAAATCCTAATTATTGGGAATGATATATGGATGTTGCAAGGCTTCAAAGCTTACCTCTGTAAGAATTTCTCCATGAACATCTGGGAGAAGCTTCCTATGTTTTAGGCATAAAACTCTATAGAGATAGAGAAATGAAGCTGATTGGGTTATCCCAATCAACGTACATAGATAAGATCTTGGAACGATATAATTTTGGTAACTATAAGACAGAAAATATATTGTTCAGACATGGGATTCATCTTTCAAAAAAGATGAGTCCACAAACAGAAAATGAGAAGGCTAGAATGTCTAACCAACCTTATGCTTCGTGTTTGGGTAGCATAATGTATGACATATTATGTACTAGGCCTGATATCAGTTTTATTGTTAGCGTAACCAGTAGATATCAGTCCAACCCATAAAATGACCATTAGATGGCCATTAAACATATGCTGAAGTATCTTAAAGGTTCTAATGATAAATTGATAATTTATAGAGGAAGTGAACGGCAAGTTAATGGGTATACGGATTCTGACTTCCAATCGGATCCCGATGACAGAAAGTCTACATTTGGATTCATCTTTACCCTTAACAGAGGTGCAGTTTGCTGGAAGAGTTCCAAACAGGGGTCAACAACAGATTCCACCACGGAGGCAGAATACATTACAGCTTCTGAAGCTGCAAAGGAAGCTGCATGGATTAGGAACTTTATCACATAATTGGGAGTGGTCCCAAGTATCGAGAATGTGATTATGTTATATTGTGATAATACTGGAGCCATTACGAAAACAAAGAAACTGAGGGCGCATCATAAGTCGAAGCATTTGGAACGCAAGTACCACATCATTCGAGAGATTGTGTCCCAATGGGATAAGGTCATGTGTAAGGTACCGAGTGAAGATAATGTAGCAGACCCACTTACGAATGCCATACCTTCGAAGTTATTTGATAAACATGTGGAGTCGATGGGTATTAGATACAATCGATATTGGCACTAGAGCAAGTGGGAGATTTGTTGGGGTTGGTGCTCAGAGCGCCAATTCCCGGTTGTATTTCCTTGTAAATACTATTGTAAATGTTTTATTATGAATAAAATGAGCAGTTTCTATAATATAATATATCTTCTTATATGGTAAATACGTAATAGACCATAGAATGATTAGTCATGATGTAGTTGCAAAAGTGTCGCAACTGACATTGAGTTGTATCACGACGTTGTCATTCTTAGACTGTTCCTGGTCAAGGTTTACACTACTTGGTCAGTAAAGTAAACCTGTTAAGACCGGTACATGTCGTATACTAGAATATATGATTCCAATGGTTTCTCAACGAACCATGAGTCTTGGAGACTCATAATACGTGTAGGTGTTTATAGCGGATAGACATTAAACGACTCACTGAAGATTCGTAATGGATGGTACACCAATGTCAATAAGAATCTTCTCCGGTTGAGTAGCATTTGTGATTCTTCGACTTGAGATACCACTGTGTGCACATAAGAAATTTTCTAGACTTAGATGGAAGTCACACCACCGATCTATTTATATCAGACCTCCGCCTATTCGTTGGGTGTGGATAGATCCTCGGGGTGTCCTGTGTGTGTCGAGATAGGATCCGTCAGTTCTTTGTACAGAGCATATGTAGTCCATATATGATTAGCAATCAGATAAAAACCATGTGCCCGTGGTGCACTTTAGAAGTCAGTTTTAAGTGTTCTTTTAGAGATTGCTAATAGAGACATCGACGGGATTGTCCCTATAGATATTTGACGTTTACATATATATCTTTGGGATATATCCAGATACCCGTGACAGAGGAATTATACATATACCATGACCTCGACCTGTATTATTCATCGAGTTTATCTGTGGTCGTCATAATTTACGGGTGGGTAAATTATGGACACGAAATTAGATTTCGTTATGGATATGCCTGAATCTAGAAAGTCTCACTAGTGAAATATACTCGTAGAGCACTAGGGAATTTTTTTATGAATAATACTGATTATTTATAAGTCATTTAAAGGTTAAATGAAAAATATATGCGAAGAGACCTAATAGTCATTTCCTAATTTTTGTGTATTTGTATTTAATGATAGAATTTATTAAATACACATTAATTAAATGCCAAATTATGATATTTGACATATATCATAAATATATATATATTTGGATATTTAAAGTAAATATAATACATATATTTAAAAAAAAATATTTAAATAATTATTTAATTATTTAATTGTTAAATAATTAAATTAATTAAAAATATAAATATCTTTAGTTTTGATATTTGTTGAAAATGCCTTGAGTTGCTTTTGTTGACTTGTTGAAATACATTAAAGTTGTAATGATCAAGTTTGCAAGTTGATAAACCAAATTAAATGAAACAAAAATTAAATATCTAGATATTTTCCTATACCAAATTCGGCCAAGGCTTAATTGGAGGAGGTATATATTGTTTAGTTTCATTTTATTAGGTTAAGGGTTCATAATTTAAAAAAACAAACACAAAAGAGTTGAGAGAAAAGTTTGAAGACAAAAGGAAAAAGCTTGGAAAATTATTGATTTTGTAAGTTTTTCTTTAAATCCTTCAACATAGAAAATATTTCTAACATGCTTAGATTCAATATGTGTTGCTAGGATGTTGTCTCTACACTTATAGTTTGTGTTTTAATTGGTTGTGAACTTGTTTTAAAGATGTGTGCATGTATGGTTTATAAGTGAGCTTGAAATGGTTTCAATGGCTTACTTTTGATTATTTGATAATCATGTTGCCATTCTAGAGTTTCTAAGCCACTCATTGATAATCTAAAATTGTTCTTGAGTTGTTTCATGATTGTGAGGCTTGATTGGTGTGGTTTAGATTGAATTAAAGTGATGAAATTAATTGATTTGGTAAGATTTGTCAATTTGAAGAAATTATAAAAATAGGGTTCTTAACCCTTTCCAAATTTGGGTCTTTTCATATATGTGATGTATTATGTTGTGTATATGATGCATATTAATTTTTGAGTTGATTGGATTTGATCTTGGCATGTTTTGAACACAAAATTACCAAATTGCAAAAACTGGAAAATGTTAAGGCTGTTCGGCAATTATACAAAAATTTGGGATTTTGTTGCAATCTGATTTTGATGTGTTGGACATGTTGGAAATCATTTTAGAAATGATTTAGATTCATCCAAATTTGTATTTGACAATTTTACGACTAAAATGATCAATTTACAAAGTTGTGGGGCAATTCGGTAATTACCAAGATATTTGATTTCTTGTGTAATCTTTCAGAGTTTAATAATTGGATAATTAAATAAATAAGTTTATTTAATTGATCCAAGAAAAATTTTGAAATCAAAAAATTTTGATTTTCCGTGATTCTGTTGCGTTACTGGATTTTCGCCTTAAAACCCCAACAGTTTAGGCATATGGGGTACAGCGGTACGGAACGCCTCCATGTGCCAGGTTTTCTACCAGATACAGCAGCCATGTGCACATATAGTTTCAAGACTAGGGGACGGTACTACATGACGCCCATAGATCATACTTTCAGGGCCATGATGACAGCATTGATTAAGGCTCATAAATTTAGTTCAGTGACTTAGGGGACGGTGATACGTAACGCACTAAGGCACTAGTTTAGGCGTATGGGGGGCGGCTATATGTAACGCCTCCATACGTCAGGTTTCTAGAGATTCTTCAGTTATTTGAGATTTTAGATTTTTCACACCATGATTTCCATACAAATATTTTGAGAATGAATCTAGTTTATGTTTTCACGAGTTTAGGTTTTCTACAGATTTTCCAATTACTTGAGATTTTAGATTTTCACATCAAGATTTCCATATAGATTTTTGAGAATGAACCAAGTTTATCTTTTCAAGACTTTAGAAGCAGTTTTTATAGCACTATTGATTTTAATACAGATTTTAGATACGAATTTCATGCTTTCATAATTAATAACATCTTTAAGGGTAATGCATCCACGTCATGTTACATTACAACTTCGGCGATGCATGTCATGCTTCCCGATAGTCATGTCTAACTCATGTAGAATGTTAATTCAGGTCATTCATATTCGGGTCAGCTTATATCACTTTAGCTCATGATATTTTCACGTTCGTAGGTTGCGGTTCATGTAGTCAATCCTAGATTTCATGATTCATGAACGGTCTAGATTAGAACCAAGCCACCACAGGTTTGGGATGGATTTTGCAACGGGTATGGGTGGTTGGTTATAGCATGCATTAGTTTCATGATCACGGAACACATACAGTTTTTGGTTCATGCAGCCAGCATATTAGCTCATGATTCTTTAGTTGAGATAGTAAAGTGTAACTTATGCATTCAGTTAGATATTCAGATCAAATCATGCATTCCAAGCTAGATAATCAAATCATTCCCTACATGTAAGGTTCAATTAATGGGTTCATCCATTCCTAGTTCAGGTAGTTAGACTTGTATTCCAGTTTAAGTAGTTAGGCGTAGTTCATGCCTATCCATCTAAGACATACATGACATGTATGTTCAAGTTAGATATTCAAGTTAACTCATGCACCCTCAGTTAGGTAATCAGGAATAACACAAGTATGTTAGTTAGTATTCAGATTTAGCTCACATATTTACAAATCAGAGTGGCATATGTGGTTTATGTTGGACAATTATGACCCATAGCATCACTGTTTGTAAAAGACGTGGTGTTCTATGTACAAATTAACTATGTGACAAAGGAAATTGCTCTTTTATCATTTCGTAATTGGATTACTTGGATATATAAATGATAAAAGTCCATATGATTAGTACCGGATTAATAAGATATGAGAAAATATTAATCCACGAAAGGTTTAATCATTAAATATCCATAGTCGTAGTATTATCGAGACTTGACATTGATAATGCGGAATACGCTAGTATTACACTTGTGCACGTTATGGAAGCTTAACGAAATAGTTCTCATATATTTAAGTATTGGATACTTATGCAAGTGTGATAGGAGGTTCTGTTACCAGTTGGACCGGAAACAAGTTCGCTCTGGATAGACCCCTCATAATTCCATTGGTAGTATGACTATGTGTCTATGGGAATCCGAATCAGGGTAGGTGTATTTGGACTTAACCTGAGACTTACATCGCTAATACTTGCGACAATCAGTACGCTTTGGTTTTGGTCGTCTGGGGCTTTAACAGGTTCTGTGTACGCCTCTTCTGGGTATACTGAGAATCTTAGTGTATTGGGTGTGACGTCAAGATGGAAGTATCACTTCAGTCATATGGAGATGATGATCATGCAGGGATACAGAACTTGTACTCTTAAATGTTGCAGCTATCAGGATAGTATGACTAGGTCATGATTATCCGATTAAAGAGACTAGTTGCTAGTGATCCGATATATGCTTCGTACGGGGAAGACACAATTCCAGCCCCAGGCCTAGCATGTGACATCCGATACTGGATCGTAATACGCAATACATTGTATACTACGCCTGATACAGATTATATATATTCCATGTTGAACATATTTCTGGAGAATTGGGTAGGCACGGTGCTTTAATAGAAGCCAACAATGTCTTGTAAATCAGTAAGAACGTGATATCGGGTACGCACGTGTTCGGATAGTCCGATGACCGCATTTACTGCCAACATATCCAGGGATCTCTAGGGTCGCTTCCCAAAGATTCACCGATGACATTTGACTCGAACAGAATTAATTTGGGATTAATTATGAGATTGAGAAAATTAATCTAGGATTAATTACAGCAATAAATTTATCTGGGATTAAATTCGTCTAAAAGAGAGAACGCGATTAATTTGGAATTAATTAACAAAGTAAATTTAATAGTTAAATTGGATTTTACTATTTAATTTATTTAATTGGGCTAAAATAATATATTGGATATATTAATTGAAATTGGATTTCAATACGGAATTAAAATTGGATATTAATTCAAGCGAAAGAATTAATTTAGAAATAATTCGTAAGGGACTTTCGAAATAATTTTGCGAGGAATTATTATTTAATTAAATTGGATTTAATTACGTCGCGACGGAAATTTGTTTAGTCGGATTAAACGAACCGAGCCCAAAATGCGTTGTATGAGCCAACTAGATTTGGAATTAAATGGGTGAGACCCATGACTTACATCATTAGTCACTATTGGTGATGGAATTAGTTGGCAATTCAAAAGGAAACTTTTAACACAAAACAAACACACTTTTTGAAAGCACACAACAAGTCAACTTTGGAAGTTACTATTCACTCTCTTCTTTCCTCTCTACCAAGGCCGAAACCTTGTTTCTCCTCTCCTTGAATTTTTGTTGCAAAAATTCACCATTGCTAGCACTTTAGGAGTCAAAGAAATGTGATAGGTAAACTCACCCATGAGTTTGGAACAACAAAGAAAGCTTAGAGCTTCTACATCCATAGAGTTTTTAGAAAATTTCAAAGCCGATCAATGTGAGTATTACGCAACTCCCTTTGATTTATTCACACAAAAATCATTCTTAGAGATCCTTGGCATGTCTAGGACACTAACAATGGTATCAGAGCCATCCTAAGCTTGATTTGAAATCTAGGGTTCATGACTTTAATTTGGGATTTTTTGCTTGGAGCTTGATTTACCTAAATTGTTTGTGTGGTTGTGTTTGGATGATGATGAATTGGATTTGTCCATCTTAGGATTTGAGAAAAAATGATTGGATCTAAAATCCCCAATTCCTTTGACATGGCCAAATGTACCATAGTATGTGCTCATGGTGATTTTTTGAAAATTAGCAATTGGATGTGTTGTTGGCATGAAATGTATGTTAAATATTGATTTAATTAGATTGAAATCAAATTGCATGATAATTTATTTGCCATTGCCGTGAGCCTAAGCATGTTATAGAATTGATTTTGTTTCAATTTGTGTTGGACATGAATTGGAATTAATAAGCATGATTAATTAGATTAATTAATATTTTGGAAATATTGCATTAATTAATTAATTATGGTAATTGCACTTTAAATTAGATTAATATGTAATTTAGAATAATATGTTAATTTAATTTGTTGTAATTGGGCTTAGGGCTTGGTTGGGCCAAGTTTGGTTTTGGACAATTGGGTTGGATCCAATTGGGCCTAAAACCATTTCCATAAAGTCCAAATATGACAATTGAGCCTTTAATAATTTAATTGGGCCTAAATGTTAGGTTTATTCTAGGTCCCAAGATCATACAAGACATGAAATCATGTGTGAATACATCAAAGGAGGTAGCGGAATACTCACATCGATCGGTTGAGACGAATCGGCAACAAACAAAACAAGTTTTGGGCTCTCAAAGTGGCGCCAATCACTGCAGTTCACTGCCCTCCAAATCAGAATTTTGAGCTGCGAAAATGAGCTCCAAGATTGCGTCAAACGAATCCCGACTCATGGGTGAACCTCCCTACCACCTTCGCAAGTCTCGTAAGTGTGCTAGCACTTGAGTTTTTGCCACAAAAACTCACTCTTGCTTCCCCATTGCTCACGCCATTTTGGCTTCAAAAACAGTGAGCTTACTGCCCATTTGGGCGTGAGTTTGAAGGAGAGAAATGAGAGAGAATAATGTTGTGTATTGGTTGTGTAATTGTGTGGTAAAACCTTTTCCAAGAAGGTTTATATATTTTTCCATAAAATATATAAAGCATTTACCAAATAATAAATCAAATAAATAAAATGGTAAATACTCCCACCAACTTTCACTATTTCAACCACACACATCAACTATTCATTGTCACTTTAATAAAGTGATGTAAGTCTTTCAATCAATCAATCACATCACTCAAAGTGACATTTGATTTGACGCTTGATGTGACGAATGATTTGACGCTTGATATGACTTGCGTTGCCGCACTCGAATTCGAAATACGAATGCGCTCGCAATCACACTCGGGCTCGGGTTCGCTAATTCCCAATTAGCGATTTTTCCGTCGCGTCGTAATTAAATGATTACGCCTAGCGAATTCACTATTCACGTCGCTAATGAATTAATTCTAAATTAATTCATCCCCCGAATTAAAATCTAATTTTAATTCCGCGTCGAAATCTAATTTCATTTAATATATCGAATATATTAATTTACCGATTAATGGAATTAATCATTATCCTCTCTAGAGGATATTTTATCCTAGATAAAATATCTCCGTAATTAATCCTAGATTAATTTTCTCTCTCTACTAATAATCCCAGATTATTTAAGAGTGCGAGTTATGCGTCATCGGTGGATTATCGGGAAGCGACCCATGAGATCCCCGGATAAGTTGGTAGTAAATATGGTCGTCGGAGTATCCGAATCACGTACGTACCAAGTACTACGTTCTACCGATTTACGAGACAAGGTCGACTCCTAGCAAAGCACCAAGTCTTCCCAATTCTCCGGACACATTCTTATAAGAATATTTAAGATCTATATCAGGCGTAGTCTACTAAGTATTGTGTATATCGGCCCAGTATCGGATAGTCACGTGCTATGGCTGGGGCTGGATAAGTGTCTGCCCCGTCCGAAGCACATGTCGGATGTCTGGTAACTAGTCTCTATAATCGGATATGCATGACCTAGTCATAATATCCCGATGGTTGCGCAACACTTAAGAGCACTAATACCGTATCCTGCGTGACATCATCTCCACTATGACTGGAGTGATACTTCCGTCTTGACATCACACCCAATACTCTACGATTCTCAATATACCCAGCATTGGCGTACACAGAACCGGTTAGAGTCCTAGACGACCTCAACTAAAGTATATTGATTTTCGTAAGCATTAGCGGTGCAAGTCTCAGGTTAAGACCAAATACACCTACCCTGATGTCGGACTCCCATAGACACATAGTCATAATACCAATGGGATTCCGAGGGGTCTTTCCAGAGCGAAGCTGTTTCCCGTACCATCGGTGAAACACAACCTCCTATAGCACTTGCATAAGTATCCAATACTTAAATATGAGAACTATGCCGTTGTGCCCTCACAACGCGCACAAGTGCAATACTAGCCTATTCCGCATTATCGATGTCCTGTCTCGAAATACTCCGGCTAGGGATATTTAATGATTAATCCTTCGTGGACTGATACTGTCTCATATCATTCTCAATCCAGGAACTAATCATATGGACCTCTCTTCATTTTATATCTATGGTGATCTAATCACAAACGATGAGAGTGCAATTTCCTTGTCACATAGTTAATTTGTACAATAACACCATGATCTGTACAAATAGTGACGCTATGGGTCATATTATCCAACAATCTCCCACTTGGCACATAGCCAGTCACTCGAGTGTCTAACACCCGAACTATGTACGGTTCGCTCAAATTGCTGAGAAAAGAATTTCGTCAGCGGATTTGCATGATTATCGTCTGACGCGATTTACACGATCATCACATCGCCATGATGTATGATCCGAACGAATCAGATGAATATCAAAGTATATATCTGGATCTTCGATGAGACCATTAATTCTTTAGCCTGTGCTGACGCCTAGCTCAGCCGCTAACAGAACTATATCTAATCTAATTAGATTTATTATCGATCCAAATGGCTTCTATTGCTGCCTCAGCTGCAGCAATAATCCGCATTTTTTGTTTATTCGGCAACAGTTATCTTGCTCGGAATAATTCCACCTCACTGTCCCGTTATTCAAACTTTATAGTACCGCAGTATTTACCGGTTTGGAAACTTGCAGCAGTGATCCTAGTCACTTCAAGTTCTAGTACTCCATAATTTAAGACAGCATCTTTAGTTCTCTAAGATACTAACAGATGTTCTTAACTTCAATCCAGTGACTATCACTTGGATTGTCCTGATTGTGACTCCATATGCTCAAAGCATATGAGACACCAGGTTACGTACATTATTCAATGTACAATTTCTCAGAGAGTGTCAACAACTCCAAATCTAGCCCAGTAGATCTTTATTCCTTGAATAAATGTTGTTACTCCCAAGAATTCTACGGAGAATTTCTATGAAAGAATATCTATGAAAGCCAAGCTTTCACCAATTGCTTTATTGGGAATTTCACTGTCAGTGCGCTCCCACTAACCTCCTTATATACACAAGAATCATTTCGTTTTGAATTAAATCATAAACCATTATGATTACATCAAAACGTCAGTTCCAAGAACCTTATGCTTGCTTCAATCCAAACATGGATCGAATAACCCGCAAACCTTGTTTGTCGGTTATACAAAATCGTCAGGATGTGTAAGAATCCTCCAAGAGGTTTCCTTTTCAGGAAAGCGATTTTGATCTACAACTGACACATTTCATAAATGAAGTATGCAGTTATCTTCAAGCATCTTCAAATGGATTTGCATGGCAACAGGTAAAAGGTTGAACCATTATTAACACAATGTTGATAACGATACCTTTCAGTCACAAGCCTAGCTTTGTACGTTGGTATGTTGCCATCTATATATGTCTTCCTTGAAGACGTTTACGGTACCAATAGGCACAATGCCTTATGGTACAACAACTAGTATCCAAACATAGTTGTTATACATGGAATCCATTTCGGACTCATGGCACTTTGCCATGAAAGGGAGTTGATACCTTGTATCATTCCTCGTACGTAGTCGGTTGGATTCCTCAATAAGATTTACATCTTTAAGGGGTTACATCAGAAACCCATACCCTAGGTTGTTTTCTGATTCTCTCCGATCTACGCGGTTCTTGTGTATTTGAAGATTAATGGTTTAGTTTCATCCTTGATGAACTATTTGGTTCCATTATGGACTTCGGCCTTGAACAGTATTACCCCGATTTTCATCGAGTTTCACATCCTCCCACTGACCACTGCATATCGGTATTCCTCTCAGGAAAACCGCATGGTGAGCAACAATCATATTGTTCTCATGTGAGATTTATAAGCACTATACTTTGGTTTCCATTAGGATAACCTATATATGGCACTTATCCAATTTGGGTTCTAATTGGTATCATCCAAACGTTATGCCTGGCATACCCAAATTATTAGGAATGAGAAACCCTGTTTCTTTCCTGTTCATATCCTATATGATATCTGTCAAACAGATTTCATGGAACCTTATTCTAAATAAGTTTTCACTGTTAATACATATCCTGTTGAAGGAAATGATAGCT